>JAQIWP010001874.1:0-12940 GCA_034695525.1 Euzetes globulus
TACTCATAATTTGTTTATAAAACCTTGAACAAAATATCAAATTATTTAAACTCTTTTCGATTATTCAATTGCCTACACTATCTTCCTTTTGAGAACGTAAGGGTCTCAGGTAGGGTGCAAATGAAGGATTAGGTTAGTTTGAGAATCTTTTTGAATACTATTACTCATTGGAATATGAACACGCTAAACCAAATCAGGCGCTTATTTTATTACTGAAAATATTTCATTAAAAACATCATAGATGGCATTTGTGCATATCAAACAGAGCGTTATATCTCCATAGAGACAACGCAAACCAACGGTAAACAGTTCCCCATATTCATCATAGATGGCAATAGTGAATATCAAACCTTTTTTTATATAACTAATTTGCATATTTGTAAAACTGGTTGGCGAGTAGGCCTTTACTGAGTTGTATAAAAGGCTCGACTCGCAGACCAGTCGAATCAATCTAGTTTCTACTCTAAATTGTATACTTTAAAGGAAATTTTAAATAAAATTTTTTATTTAAAACTTGTGCTTTTTCTTTGGACAACAACTCTTCGTTGGACGGACGACTGGTGGCCTTTTCCTTGTCTGGGCTATTATAACTAGTCTGTGACATAACCTGTGATATGAAATTATCTGTGGGATGGACAGGTTAGAATATATGTAAGATATCCAGGAGGTATGCTTGGATAGGGGGTTAGGGAGTGAAATAGGCTCTAAGTAGTGTCAGAACCCCTACACCTTACACCATCCGGTCTTAATAAACAAATTATGACTCGATTTCACCTTAATAAAATAAATGATCACATCCTATAATCTATAGACAATGAAATAAATTTCTGCATTATAAAGAGTTTGTAAACAAATGAATATATTTCAAAGTTTAATCGCAACAACATCCTTTCTATTTTTTCTTTGATATTTGACTAGACACTTGCAAGTTTTTAGACTCCAGGAAGATATAAAGAGGGGATAACTTAGACCAAAATCTAAAAATTACGTCCTAAAATAAAAAAAATACCTAAATTACGTCCAAAATTACTATATACTCTTTCAACATTATACACTTACAACAGTAAAACAGGCGGACAGACACGATCGCTACTTGATCTTGGGAGAGCGTGGATATAGTGTAAGCGTTGAAATACAGAGGCTCACCTCCAAATATTAAAGGTCGATGTCGGTTGCTATGCAACGGCTCTACTCTTGATTATTTTATGTGTGACGTCATCTGTGAGCAACACCACTCGATATCGGCGTTTCGTGAATAATAGTCTTCAAACAAATGACAATTTCGTGGAACAGTTTCGGCGAAGAGACGGAGTCACGGACTCATAAAATGGACTCAAAATTTTAACTCAAATTGTTTGATCTTTTTATTGTTAATAAAAAACAAAAGGAAATGAATACAATGAATGATTGCACGTCTGAACTTCTTTAGGACTAAACTAGGAATGACAGAAAACACCACCAAAAACGTGCCCTTTTCTGATGAGTTGTCAAAAAACCAGTTTAGAATAATGTCTAAAAATAATAATCATAAATGTAAAGTTCAGGCAATGAATGAATGGCTGACAAATAAATTATGAATAAATGGAAATAATTGAATGTTTGTCACAAGGACTCATATTAGCCTTACATGCTTAATCTAGTATAGTTAATGCAGATAATAAAATAATAATTATTCTTTTTCAAAACTAGATACAATTAACTAAAATATGATTAATGATAAATCATTAAAGTTGTGAGCAAAGGACCCCTCTTTCTTCATTTATATGATCTTATAAGATTGCTCTAGCCAAAATAATATGAATAAAATTAAATTCATTATATAAAAATTTGTTGCTTGTGTCATTTTGAATTCAAGTCTGCGACAGAGACTGGTCCTCAATTTGTGGGCCAATTTCTGTCGCAGACTCTATTGAAATGTATTTTTTCGAATATTTTTTTCAAATTTATTGCATAAAACAAATTAACAAATTTCTCCCTAAAGTTTGAAATCTGATATAACGGTAGACCTCTTGTTCGGCTCTTAATTCTAGTCACTGTTAGGAACCAAATGCAGAGAAAGCTGTCATTAGAACAGCAAACTGTGCCTGATCAAGGTTAGCCCAGTTTTACCGAAAATATTCGCACAATTAATAATTAATAATTGTATAAAAAAGCTAGACGTTACTAGCTTAACAAGTTGATTTTATCGCTTGATATTCTAGCAGTTCAAACAATAACTAAAATATGTCCTTATTAGCCGTCGAAGAGATATGTATTTATTAATGTTTAATACAGACATATCCTAGATAGTTTTTTACGGTAATTATTAAAATGCTTAGAACATTTTGAAATGACTTTTTTTGTCATCAATATTTGATGAATAAATTATTAAAAAAATGACTATCAAACGTAAGTTATTCATTGAAATATTTTTACAGTTCTGTTACCCATTTCTATACACATTGATTAAAGTATATCCTTGGTTAACGTGAATTGATGGTGTCTTATATCAGGGGGGTTTAAATGATGGTAATAAAACAACTGATCAGAGTTGTCAGTGCAGAAACAGTTCACTGTCTCTTAAATCGGGATTATATTAAATACGATTTATCTGAAATCGATGATAGCTTGTTATTGAAAAAAGGGTTTGCCTCAAACCTAATCCCCACTACATTTACACCTTTTAACTAACTTGTCTTAATCTAAACTAAATTAACCAATAAACAGCCTTACCTCTTTTTCATAGACCTAGCATTAGCCCGTCCAATAGAGTTAACCTCGAGTATCACAGAGCTAAACTTGCCACTTCCATAGGTTTAACATGGAATTCCCCCTATAGACTTAACATGGGAGTACCCCAAAATACTTAAATCCAACATTCACCAACCCAAAATGGGTGGCAAAATTACAAAACTATATAATGCATACTTCGTAAATGTAGTGAAAAATCTGAAATAAATCCATATTTTCATGTTTAAAATTAACAAAAGGTGCAAAACGTACAGTTCGTACAAATTTGGGGTACCTTAGAGTTACCTACAGATGAACTGAAGGCGCATATAATGGACCTTAAAATATGTTGACTTATAAAAGTCCAATATAAAAGACTTCTTACTTTACTTATAATACGCGTATTTTATTGAAATGTAATGAGTTTGTGGTCACAGCGCGCGATTAATAGCATTGTTGTTTGTCGAACATTGATTAGAATGGTAATTGATTTATCCATGTATAGATTAGTTTAAAGAATCTTTTTATAAAGTATAAGAAGTTGACATTAAAAGTAAGACAAGACCTGGCTAACAGAGTTGTGTATTTTTACACCGAATTCGCTAATAGAAATAAATTTGAAACTTTGTCAAACTTTCAGAAAGAAGGATAGAAACAAAGAGCACCTAATAATAACGTCTCAAGATATTAAGTGTGGGGTACAGACCAATTTAAACCCAATCCTGTTCATAAAATAAAAATAGCCACCCAAAGAACTTTACAAAAGTTCCAGAAGTGTTAACATTACGAACAGTATCAGAGATACGCAAAAGTGGTAGGAGTTTCCACAGGAATGGTGCCGAACATTAAAATAAATGCTAAGAATAAAGTTTAATCCATTAAAATATTTTTTCAATATTTTAAATACTTTTCAAATTATTCGATATTTCATCCATAGCATTTATATAAAATACACGGTTTATATTTTCAATAAATAACTGATACTTGTCCTAAGCATAGCCTTAATTTGGAATTTAAATTATTTCTAACTCTATTTTTATCAATTTTATGTCTTTCTTCTTTTTAATGTAACTGAATGTTTGTTTGGAAAACTTTGTTTCAAGTCTAACTAGACACTCACAATAAATAACTTCAAGATTTTTTTAACCTGGGTGGCTTGTTGGAGACCAGTGCTTTGAACAAAGAATTGCATACAATTTCCTACAAAAGTAAAGAAATAGAGGTCTGATAAAGGTGAAACTATCGTATGCAGTATTGCCTCCAAGAGGTTTTGTCTATCGCCCCTTTATGGCCGCTCACAACAGATGCCGGTGCGGGTGGATGTCGCAGGTTAATGAGTTTGCCAATAAATAATGGGTCTAAGCCCATTTTCTTGAATCCAAAATCGACCCGAGACGGCAATTTTCTTCTAAAATTAGCTTTCCTAGAAAAGAACAATTAACTAATCAAGATAATTTGAACCCTATTAAAAACTTAACAAATTATGAATATTAGTCTCAAATTATTTACATAATAGTTACCTCTACTAAGAATCTATTTATTAAAAACATAATTGTTCCTCTAATTAATTTAAGCCTTGCTCAGATAAACCTCAGATTCTATGCTACAAATCAGTGATTCATTGCGTTGTCTTATGAAACGAAAAACACTAATCAAAAGCCAAACAAAAAGATTGTGATTAAGGTTTTGATTAGAATTGAAGACCAAAAGCGTAAAACAGATCCTATTATTACTCATTAGAAGCGTTTTTGTGTTAACAGAGCCTTAATTCTGACATAAAACCTGACGACCCTTTTTGATAATAAGCAAATATTTTCGCCGTAAGTGATGTCGGCATTCGTCCGATAAAACAATATTTATGACGTTTTCTCAATTATTCTGTGCCAATACAGTCAAGGGTCCAGATTTAAGGCTAATTAATCAGCAAATTAATCATAACCACTAGGTCAATTTCACTACTTACTTTAGATTTTCTTAAATATCCCATTTTTCTACCCAAATAATTATCTTGCTTTTTATTCTAAGATAATTTCAGAATGCTGGCATATGACACACCTTGGTCATATCAGTTTGATATAATTTCCGATAGAAATGCAGTTTTCAATCTATTCTGCACCAAAAGGTCTGATTCATTGTATGAAAGGATCGGCTGATTAACTGTTCCAGTCTTTTATAAACGTGAGTGCAATAAAATATAAAACAAACTAAGATCAGTGTTTCTAAACATAAAAAAGTGAAATTGATTGAAAATGATCTTGCTCATGTGATACAATTCTGCATTTATTACTAAATAAAATATTTTTTAAATTCGTGTAAATTTATTTGTGAAATAATGGATAGAAATCAAAACATAGAGCTCTCAAACTTAAGACAACACCCGTCCACTATAGACAGGAGTGACTCAAGAGATTCCGAGGCATCTGATGGAGTCGTTCTCAGAAGAAGTCGCAACTCAGACATGGGATCTGTTGGCAATCGCGACAGCGCTAAGAGTGAAGGCGTAACATTCAAGACAAGTCCTGCCCATTACAACCCATCATTCATTAATGACGAAACTGAATCAAATTACAAAAATACCACTGGTCATCTAGAAGTAGATCCTGATGAATTTGAGTCTATTTTTACTGGGTTAGTTATAGCTCATCACCATATTCTTTAACTATTTAAAATCATGTCTTTTCTTTATTGGTTATTTTATTCTAAAATACAATACCAGGCTTATTTAATTATTTTGAATTCCTGCTAAACTTAACTTGATTATTAGGACAGAATTCCTAATTCTCTGAATTTTTCTATTTCTTGCCAAACGTAAAAATGTGTCAATCGATCAGTCAGTTGATAAAAATTCAATCGATTTATCAAGTAATCTATGGATAGAAGATAAAATTGATAGATAATAGAATTGTGCTTGTACCTTATAAGGTTTTCATAACAAGTATATCTGTCTCAACATTCAATCAATCAATTATTTGAAATCAATTGAGATCTTAATAGCAATCAATTGAATAGTTTTGTCTCCACATTAGATAAACGCATATTTGAACCGTTATTTCATAGAAACGACTTTTGCAATATTTTCAGTTATATTGACATAAATGTCAATTATCTCAAAGTCTTCAAATGTCAGAAGTGATGGAAATAATGCCGACACTTAGCCTCTATATAGAGCCAACTCTTTCTAACCAACTTTTATAAGTGATTTACTTAATTATTATGAATATCCAGGCAATAAGAAAAGAACTTTCACATTATCTTTTTAATATATTTGCGAAACAATTATCATCTCAAATAAGCATTTAAACAAACATTCGTATATTTTCCCATAACATAATTTCACAAGTTGCCTAATTTCATCTTAGATATTAGGCCATCTTGGCCCCTATTAAATAATAAGCCTAACAAATAACATAATTGTTTATTTTCATACAATCACTGATTTTAGAAAAACAATAGAAATATCACTTTTATTTTCACATAAATGGTTGACCTCTTATCACTTTAACAGGATACACTGGAAAAGGGTAAATTAGTTTTTACTAACTCATAAAAATAATAAAAATCAAATTAAATGTCCTTAATATTAATATTTTAGGGTTTAAGCAAATCTACAATAATGACCTATCTTAAGCTACATGCACTTATGATTTTATGCTCAGTTAAAGTTTGTTGTTTAGTTAATTATGTGAAATGAAATTGTCCATTTTGAATTCTATAATTTCAGACACCCAAACGTCCGGTCCCACTATCTGAACCTAGATGAATGTTTCCATATTATCAATTAATTTGAAAGTTCATTCAAAACTATCAAGATTTCACTGAATGCTTATCATGCAAACTCAATCATTTAGCTAGTGCAAATAAACTTAATATATCAAAATATTCTTTAAAATTCAATCAATGATTTATAAAAATTAAAAATAAAATCATTTATGGCTGTCATGAATGCAATGAAGTGTTCAATCCTTAGTGTTTAAAACTGTAAGACACCGTCAAAAATAGCAAAAGAATATGAAATAAAGGGGTCAACCCTTTCCAAGAGGATCTCTTACCCCCAAAAAAAGTAGATGACTTTGTTTAAATCCTACTGTTCTCTGATCTACAGTTAAAACATTCATTTATCTAATTTATTTGAATAATTTAAAGGGTGAAACGCGAGAGCGAGGAACTCAAGCCCTGGGATCGATTCAAGACTCTTCCGCCGCCCGACGAAGACGAGACACTCGATGGTGAATGGATTGAAGTCTTCATAAAATGGCTGAAAATATTTGCATATCTCTTCACATTTGTTGTGACTTTGGGATCAGCGGTTGTCTCGAAGTCAATCATTCTTCTGATGACATCAATGATTAGAGTGAACCGGACTATTCCCATCTGTAACAACAAACTATTCCCCATTAATCCGCCGCTCGAACCGGACAAGAGGTACGCCACCATCTATCAGGACAACGATCCCGAACGGATAGCATGGCTTTGGTCCTTATTCTTCGCTGTCATTGCTCCTGATTTGTTTGTTTTGGGCAGAAGTGCCCGAATCTGTTACTTCAAGACATACCAAATACCATCATTTAAGACATTTCTTACGGTAATTATCACTAAATATCTTAAAATGAGATCTGATTTTGATTATGAAAATGTGTGAAAAGATATTTACAGCCGAAACATTCCATGCGATCGGTATTTCACTTCTGGTCTTCTCGATTCTGCCCACAATGGACGCCATTAAGGGCTCAATGATTACAAACGGCTTATGTCTGATTCCAGGAGTTCTTCTTCTAATGTCGAGTCACGACAAAAACAATTCAGTGAACAGGTTTCTGACATTTGCGGCCACATTCTTCCAGTTTATCGGATTGGGTGTATGGCCTCTCGTCGCATACGGCGATGATGACCAGAGCAAGTTTTGGTACTTACCGGTGGCTCTACTTCTGGTGTCGTTTCAATGGTGGGAGAACTTTGTCGACCCGACCTCTGACAACAAATTCATGAAAAAGTTGGCAAAAAT
This sequence comes from Euzetes globulus, assembly GCA_034695525.1. NCBI lineage: Eukaryota > Metazoa > Arthropoda > Arachnida > Sarcoptiformes > Euzetidae > Euzetes > Euzetes globulus. Next base: position 7,712 of record JAQIWP010001874.1, read on the forward strand.
GAAGAACGAATTGATAAAAACCCGTTATTTCAGTTATGTCCTGATTTCCATTTGGAAAATGTGTCTCATCTTCGGTCTCATGATTCTGATTGAGTACATTAACGACGGCTCCCGAGCCGTGGAAAGTACTTTCACCCAATTCTCGTCCGCCTTCAACAACGAAAAGATTGTAATAATTCGCGACAAACGAGGCCTCGAATATCAGAACACAATCGAAGGGGAAGTCCATGAGATGACAGTCAGTGATCCCTTCATTCCGGTCTGGTTTCTGCTGATTCAGGTCTGCTTCGCTTATTTGTGTTATGCCGTCGGAAAATTTTCCTGCAAGATATGTATCCAAGGCGTCAGTTTCGCCATTCCCGTCAATCTGGCCGTTCCCGTTACCATCTCTTTCCTCTGGGCAATGGTCAGCGCTTCTGCAGAGGATAAGTGTCAGGTCCTGGACTTCTTTACAGGATTTCAGTATATATTCTGGTACACAAAAGAAACGGATGTTTTCACCTACGAGTCCAATGCCTACAGTTATGTGAGCACTTTTATGTGGGCCCTTTCTCTGGCCTCTCAACTATGGATCGGAATACACATCTGGTTTTCCACCAGCGAAAGGCTGGCCTCTACTGAAACCCTATTCATAATACCGATGTATAGTTCAGTAATCATTGATCAGTCCTTAGCTATGAATAGGAGAAGACTTAATGTTTTGGATGAAGTTATTGTAGACGACGAGGAGGCCGTCTCTGAGGACAGGGTTGAGAGCAGAGAGCAGTTAACGTTAGAAAAGAACATGAATCATTTGTACGAAACAGTCAACGAAACACTTCCACCTGTGCCCTATCAGAATGACTCGGATGAAACAATTCGCATATTCGTGTGCGCCACAATGTGGCACGAAAACAAAGAGGAGATGATCCAGATGCTTAAGGCTGTCATGAGGCTGGACGCTGACCAGTGCGCCAGAAGACAGGCCCAACAGTTCTTCAATCTTCATCCGTCGCTCACAGATTACTACGAAATTGAATGTAAGATAAAGACAATTACTATTGAAACAAATACTTTGCAATAGATATCAATTAAAACTTAACTTGCTTATATCAGTCAACATCTTTTTCGACGACGCCTTTGACCAGGGTGAATCTGACGATGAGGACGACCGCATAATCAACAGATTCGTTAAACAACTGATTGAGACAATGGACGAGGCGGCCAGTAATGTGCACGAGACCATCATTGTGCTGAAGAGGCCCAACGTTGTGCCCACTCCTTACGGCGGAAAGTTGGAGTGGACTCTTCCCGGACACAACAAACTGGTCGCTCATTTGAAGGATAAAATTCTAATCAGACATCGAAAGCGATGGTCACAAGTAAGCAATAAATGAGTGATCGTCTTAACTAAGACTAACTAATTGTGTGCCGAAGTGTATGTATATGTATTACCTGTTGGGACATCGAATCGCTGAGCGACCCATTGATGAGAGACGAAAGGAGACCATAGCTATGCACACATTCGTGTTGGCCCTCGACGGCGACATCAACTTCCGTCCACACGCTTTGCATTTAGTCGTCGATTTAATGAAGAAAAACAAGAAACTGGGCGCCGCCTGTGGTCGCATTCACCCTATTGGTGGAGGACCTATGGTTTGGTATCAGGTAATTGCTCATATAAAGTATAGTTCAATGTTAACCTGCATCTTTTCCCATAGAAATTTGAGTACGCAATCGGTCATTGGCTTCAGAAGGCAACCGAACATGTATTTGGATGTGTGCTGTGCAGTCCCGGTTGTTTTTCCCTGTTCAGAGCCAGAGCTGTCATGGACGACAGTGTTATGAATAAATATACGACCAAACCATCGGAAGCTCTTCATTATGTCCAATACGATCAGGGAGAGGACCGATGGCTCTGCACTTTAATGCTTCAACAGGGATGGTATGCATTAAACTTATTGTAATAATCAATTGATAATTGACTGCTTGCAGGCGTATTGAATACTGTGCCGCCTCTGACTCATACACTCACGCACCCGAAGGATTCGGCGAGTTTTATACCCAGAGACGTAGGTGGGCGCCCTCTACCATGGCCAATATTATGGATTTGTTGGGCGCTTACAAGCGAACAATTGAATGCAATACAGACATATCGATGCCATACATTATATACCAGGGCATGTTGATGGTCGGCACTGTCCTCAGTCCCGGCACTATCTTTCTGATGGTTGTCGGCGCTATGAATACTGTTATGGGTCTGACGAGTGACGTATCCCTCGCCTGTAATATAGTACCGATCCTTCTCTTCTCAATCGTGTGTATGGTAGTGAAGAAGAATGACCACATTATATTCGTGGCAATGATCTTGAGCACATTATACGCATTGCTTATGTTAGCCGTATTAGTCGGCACAGCCATAGAAATGTCGGAAAAGGGGTGGATGACACCCAACTCATTGTTCTTCATGGGAATGATGGGCAGCTTTCTTGTGGCGGCTATTATTCATCCGCAAGAGTTCGCCTGTGTTATACCCCTTCCCCTCTATATGTTACTAATTCCCAGTATGTATTTGTTGTTAACCATCTATTCGGTGACAAACATGCACATCGTCTCGTGGGGTACCCGTGAAGTCAAGTCTAAGCTGACAGCCAAAGAGGCGGCCGCTGCGGCTCTGGCAGCTGCAGAAGAGGCCGCAGCCAAAGCAAAGAAAAAGAGTGTACTCGGATTTCTCGATCTGTCTCAATACGGCAACAAATCGGGTCTCTTCACATGCATGTGCTGTTCCACCAGTAAGTCTGACGAAGAAGCGGCTAAATTGGGAGAAATAAAAGAGCAATTAAATCGGGTCAACGAAAACGTCAGTACAATAAAGACAACTATAATCGCCGAACCTTCGAGTGGCCGCCGGAACACAATATACAGGCGATCGTCATCTGCGGCCAAACACGAAAGAAACGAAATTCTCTCCACAATAATGGGCGGACAGACAGACGAAGAGGAAGACGAAGAAGGCGACTTTAGCGATAATGACAGGAAATCAATGGCCACCGACGAGACCGGACCTCAATCACCACAAATTGTCGACAACACCAAACCCAAGTGGACTTACGACAAGATATTCAAGAAATTTCCCTTGGTCCAATTGACTCCGCACGAGCTCCAGTTCTGGAATGACTTTATTCCCAAGTATTTGTTACCATTGGATGAGAATCCCAGAGAACAGGCCAGGATTGCCTCCGACCTGAAGGAGCTGCGCAACCAAATGGTCTTCGCCTTTGGAATCATGAATACCATATTCATATTGTTGGTATTCCTCCTGCAAATGAACAAGGACACGTTTAGTATTCACATTCCTTCCGGTGTTACTTACAATAAGACTTATAACGAAGCAGAGGACAGGTACGATGAAGTGCCTAACTATAAGTATGTGGATATGGATCCGATCGGTCTCTGTCTTGTGGTCTTCTTTGGGTCGATCCTCATCATACAACTGATAGGGATGTTTATGCATAGGTTCGGAACATTAGCCCATTTGATGGCATTCACAACAATCGACTTCTGTTCGAAGAAACCCGAAGAAGAAGACGAAGAGACTCTTCTGAACAAAAATGCCGTCAAAATAACAAAACAGTTGCAAAAACTTAAAGGAATCGATGATTACGACGATAGGAAAGTGATCTCAACTAACAATTTGCCCAACAATAGAAAGTCAATATATCCGGATGCAAAACCTCAACAGTTGGACCTGGACCAGGCATTCCGCAAACGAATTATGAGCCTAAGACCAGACAGTTATGGTAAGCCTCTCTTTTCTTCCATACTTCAACTTATTGTCTGGACTTTTGATTGAATCAGATCCGCAGCAAAAATCCCTTCTTAAAAGACAGAGCACTGTTAAGGCGCTGAGCAGACGTCGCGACACTCTTCTTCAAGAGGAAAGACGGATGAGTCAAGTGAGCTCTGTAGAGAATGACTCGACTATTGGCTCCAACAGAAGGCCCGTCTCCTGGATGTCATTGCCTAAGAATTCCCAAGACTCAAAAAATACTGGAACCAACCTAAGTTTAAGGGGCCTGCCTCCTAGTAACAAAAATGAATTGCGTATTTGAAACAAATTTATGTCATAATAATAATAATAATAATAGAAACTAATCTATGAACAAAATAAATGTTACCTTTTTTAAAATAAAAATCAATATTCTATTTAAAACCAAAACAAATTTTGAAGTATAACTAAATATGTTACTAAAATTTTATTAAATCGGAATATAATTTAGGAAAAAGCTTAATGAAAGTAATGAAAGAAATGAATTGAATTCTAGAAAAACATACTTGAAAGTAGGTCAGGTACCTGGAAAACTGGTCCTCATATAAAATTCTACAAATGATCTTAAACTGAAGTTCACTGAAGTTGTTAGAGAACTGAACAACAAATGAGAACTAAGAGAATTCCTCAATTAATTAGGCCAAGTTTGCGCTAAGTTTCCTTGTTAAGAAGTTTTACTAGTTAATACTTGTTCATTTCTATTATTAATTCAATTACACAGTTATTGTTTATAATTTACACTGATTAAAACTTTATAAGTTATGCTTTATATTGTTATTCATTCATTCAGATGCCCATCAAATAGACATTTCTCCAATGAACTCCAAGATTAGATGTTTTATTCGATTAGTTCACTGATTTACAAGATTAGCTGTTAATCACTATAACTATTTTATTTGGCCAAGCATTGTTTGCTACCAATTCAGACGCTAACTATAAGCTCGATAGAAAACTAGTTGAATTACTAACTACCTTGGCAAACATTGAATTACTTAACGCCTAATCATTTGTCAGCTTATAATTCATAACATTTTTATTTTTTAAACTCCTGGCAAATTTTAAAAATTACTAATTGATGAATAATGCAAAGTATTTTACCAAGTTGTTGGTGTAATTATTAATGAATTAGTTTGCAATGAGCGTGATCTTTCGAGGAAAGTCATACAGCATTTGAAAATCAGCCTTTAAAATACTTTTTAGCTCAAGACAAGTCTGGGAAAACTTCAAACAAACAAAATTAATATTTTTTCACTACATTTACGAAGTATGTAGTATATAGTTTTGTCGTTCCCGCACCCACCCAACGATTATCGCAAGCACTATTTACTTAACCGATCAAGCCCTATGTCTGGAAACTTTTTCCAAATCGATTATTATTTATTAATAAAAATTAAACGGAGAAGATTTGACCTTTGAGATTG
>JAQIWP010001875.1:0-12935 GCA_034695525.1 Euzetes globulus
TTTATACAAATATTATATTTTGTTCTCTAATTAAATATTTTGAATACAATGTAATTGAAAATCAAGGAGCTGTTAATGTGCTTGTTGACTTTTGCCAGGCGAATCAAATAGAATTTCGGCCAGTCTGTCTTAAAAATTAAACTAGTTATACCAAGAATTAAATAAGATTCTATGTTATTTTTTAGATAGATTCTATGTTATATATAATAATTAACTTTTATTTTATATTAAAAAATAGAAAAGATCTTTTTCAATAAAAGTTTAATAAACTTTCACATGGATTTTTATTTTATTTTTTAGGCTAAATTAATTTAAAAGTTAAAAAAAACTTTATTGAAACGAATTAAAGATTTTTTTAAATATAAAAAACTGTAAGAATTTCATAAATCTTTTTACAAGGTGAAACTAAAATCGCCTTATTTGGGGTTATCGATTATAACGTAAATATTTTGGATGGGAAAATTAAAAACTAAAAAATCTTGGAACATTGTTAGAGGGGTATTTTTTGGGTCATCCTAAACATCAATAGAACATTTTCCTTGAACAGTCTGAAATATTTATACAGATATAATGTTACAATAACTATGAAAATACCTTGCCTATCTCTAGGAAACAGCACATATATCAAAAAATTATTAAATTATAGATAATAATTTAACAAAAAACAAGGTGACATCTGCACCGGTACACAAGCACAGACACATACAAATATGGCATATCCTTTTGATAAGGCACCTGCCTATAAATTAAACTGAACTTTTATCAACCTTCACTTTTGTGGCAATCAATTTGCAAGAGCAAAATGACTGCTATTCCATCAATAATTGTATTGTTAGCGATATGTGTGGCCTCTATTCTGGCCGACACCTGTACTATGAGCACGGCTGAGCGCCGCGACTGTGGTGACATTCATACGACCCCGAGCGGCTGTGTGGCCAAGGGATGCTGCTGGCAGGTGACCACCGAGGCCAACCGACCCAATTGTTTTTACAAGAAGACTGGTGGTCCAGACCCCACTCAGGGTCCGCATCCGACAGGCAAACACGTCTACATTCATATGATGCCCTGGTTTGAGACCAAGAACACTAATGGCGGTAAGTGGGGTATCCATTGGACCATGGCAAACAAGAACCCGGATCAGATGGTGAACGGCAAGCGCAACATAGCCTCCCACTACTACCCGCTTATCGATCTATACGCGTCCGGCGATTCCAAGGTAATTGACTGGCAGTTGGGTCTTATGAAGCTGTCCGGTGTGACCGGTGTGCTCATCGACTGGCCAGGAACAGCCAACATCTTTGACTATGCTGGTAATCTGCGCAACTGCGAGGCAATCATCGCCGGCACTGAACGTCATGGCCTCCAATTCGCTATCGTATATGAAGACCATAATCTTGGTATTTATTAGTGAAAAACAACGGCTATGAAATACAGTCAAAGCTAGATATTATTACTTTTTACTATTTGAATATTCTATTTGAAAACTTTTATTATTTTCAATAACCTATTAATTTTAATGATCCTGGTGTGTTTAGTGTGTTCTAAGGAGCTATGAAGTATTAACTTTAAATATTAAGGGCTTTAATTTAATTGAACAATTGTTAAATAGAGCTTGGACTGTATTTGTAATGAAAATGTAATCAAAATATTTTCAACATTTTTTTTGCAAGGTATGGGACACGACGCAGGTAAAATCGGTGACATTATTGGTCAGGGCAGAGCTGATATGGAATATATCAAGAGTCGTTATTTCACCAAGGGCAATTACATTCGTGTAAACGGCGCTCCACTACTGTTAGACTTCGGACCCCAGACCTTGAAGAGTGCCTCACAATGGGATCAGATATTCAGTCCCTTCTCACCGAAACCTACATTCCTGACCCTGTGGAATCAAGCACAAGAAGCCGGCAGTGCAGCCAAGGGAGAATTTGCCTGGATATACAACAATTACCTTGATGGTCTGAATAATTTCTACAAGTACAGAAATATTGGTGTCAAGTTCGGAGTGGCTTATCCTGGCTTCAACTCGGCCTACACTGAAGGAGGTTGGCCTGGACCAGGCTGGACTATTCCAGTTAGCACGAACACTTTCCAGCAGACACTTGACCTGGCACTGGCTAATACAGATAACGTCCAGGTGGCCACCTGGAACGATTATGGTGAAGGAACCATCATTGAACCGACTAAAGAGTTCGGGTACGGCTTTTTGACAATCTTGCAGAGAAAGCTCGGTGTCAACCACAACCAAGCTGACTTGGAAAAGCTGACCAATATTTTCCATGGTCGTGTCCTCTATGAAGCTCAGGGCAACACTACCATGTTAAAAACCTTAGAGAAACAACATTTAATGCTTGTTAATCAATAAATAGTTAAACTCATGATATCAAGATAATTTTAATTAAACCGTAATTTACAAAAATATGCTTTAAATTGACAACTTTTCAATTTTTGGTTCAGGTATATTTTAAGATGAAACAAAATAATAATATTATGTCGAAGATAAAATACAATTTCTAAATGACATAGAGATTAGTTTTTGATCTGAACTAGCTGAATACCTCAAGTTCTGTTATATATGTATAAATTTAGATAGATTATCGTTAAAATAATTGAAAGAAACTACAATGAATAACTTTTATTCATGTTCACTTTATCAGAAAGAAGCAGACAACTAGTAAACAAATATCATGATATAATAGGGATGTGCAAGGTCCGTGAACTTAGTAGGAAATTGTGAGGAGATAGTGACCGATTTATCAGATAAAATCCAAGGGGGGATATAGGAAAGCAATTTTTGCAAATAAATGAAAGGAAATTGTAAATAAAAAAGGTAATTTTAGGGAATTTTTTCATTTACTATAATTTTCAGCAATATTTTTTCGGTTGCCCTGGCTTAAAAATTGCATTTTAGGTGGATCAGTTTCTCTATCTTTTGATAGGACAATTTTCACAAAGAACTTTACTAGAAACTTAATTATTGAATCAACATTGAATATGTTTTATTACTGTTCAGGTAATATTAATAATTTCAAACTTGTCATCTTTATCAATAAGCTGGACCATAATAAGGCTTGATCTTTAAATAGATCTTATCTAATGGACAGGTATTAAGTAAACAGTCCTAACACTAGCAGTGCTTATCAGTGAGGCTTAAGGGAAAGCCTATTATTTTTCAAGTGTACGTCAAATCCTTGAATAGTTTTCAGTTTTTCAGTATTTATTTGATACTTCAGTTCCTTTTACTTTCATTCTGTGCTTCTGTTTTCAGTAATCGTTTGATTAAGTTTTACGGCATTCCTGATGACAAAGCTAACAGTACTGTTTGCTCCGGGCTCTGGTGCCGGAGCTGTCAAGTCTAGCCGTTCCATCGCAGATGTCCTTTACTAAAGAGGACATCGGATTGTCTTTTCTTTGGACAGGAAGTTCAAAGGACAGTTAGAAAAGTACAACGGTTTGAGTAAGTGCTCCATTCTGTGCCCGAACTGGAGAGACCATCTGACTCGGAGGTATGGCAATAGTTTGTTTGGAAGAGCTCGGAAGCCCTCAAAGGAAATCCGATAGAAATAGTGGACGGCTATGTAGTGAAGAAGTTTGAGAAGCAATTGGCCGAAAACAAGGCACTCGACAAACACTACCGGACTATTATTGCTATCATACGACCGGATATTATACTTGTTGATTCGTATGTCTGTTCGCCGGCCCTCACCGGTTCAGGAATACCCTGGGTCTACCTGTTTTCCGGATCGCCACTCTATCTGCTAAGTCATGAAATGACTTTTCCGCCACCTTTTTCAGGTTATTATTATTATTATTATTATTTTATTGACAAGAATAAATCTAAGTTGGTTTTAGATTTTATTTACAGTTTATATTTAGCTAGACAATTTTTAGAAAATGATTAGTTAGTAACTTGAAACAAGTTATTGATTTATGAACTATTTGAACTAGTGAGCAAGAACTATTATGTTTTGAAATAAGTTTCTGTATTATTTAAAAATTAACTTGAAAAAATAATTATCAATCATTGATATTGAATTGAACACATCAATTTTCATGGATAAAAAAGGCAAATAATTATTTACAGCTTTTATATTTTTACATGATTATTTACCAGAAGCTGTAATCTATATTATTTTCTCATTTTTTGATTAATTAAATATAAAGATTGAATATTTTTGGGATAGAAAAGAACTCTCCTTTATATATTTTATTTTTTACCCTGATTAAACCTAACCAAAAGGTTATACCCAGAATAAAAACTGAAGAGACTGGCTAAAACTGGTAACATTGGTGATATTAACCTGGTAAAAATATAATATCAATAGATACTTATTAAAAACTACAACTTAATTTAAATAATTTTAGTAGTTTAATTGAACATGTTAAAAACATATTATAAAAAGCTTAAACAAATTAATAAATATTAATCATTTTAATCTTGGTACTAGGCTTTCCAGTGAAGACTGAAGTGATTGACAAATGGATTCAGTTCAGGGAAAAACTCAATGAAAAGACATCTCATATTTGGAACGAAGTGAACGACTGGTGTCTGTCCGTCGGTGCCCCAGAACTTGATGGCAAAATCTTGCACCCACAATCACCTTATCTAAATATTTTTGCAACACCAAAGGAACTGGATTACTATTCCATTAGGACCCATTTACCCTACAATTGGCTGCGGGTGGACTGCCTGATCAGTGAAGCCGATTCTAATGACCAGGACTTCGAAATACCTGAACATCTGTTGAATAATAGACGCAAACTGAACTTGGTAGATATGGGTTCCTTAGGAATAGACGACGTTCAGCTGATGCGCAAACTTATGGCAAGTCTGAGCTGTTCTAATCACATGTTCATCGTTCAGACCGGTGCCCATCACGACCAATATGTACCACTGGCTTACAACTTATGGGGACAGCCTTCGCTGCCAATGGCTAAGGTTGACCTGGTGATCAACTCAGGCAGTAATTATGCCATTTGTGAGCCCTTCCTCTTCGGTAAACCTTTAATTGTTTTACCACTTTATGGCGATCAGTTCGAAAACGCTCAGAGGGTTAAGGAAAACAACTGTGGACTGACATCCTGTCCCTACAACTGCAGTATGAATGGACAGATTGCCTCCATAGACGCTTTGCTTATCGATTCGTACACCAAACAAGGGCCCTGCTCATTGGGGACAGAATGAAAAAGGCGAATGATAAATTGCTGTAAATCTTATTGAAATATTAGTGAATGTTTGATGTTCTTTATGTTTATAAGAATGACCAAGATCACCAATAATATTTAAAAATATATGTTTTACAATTTTATTGATCCATTTGAAAATTGAATTAAAAGTGTCTCATATCTAATATAAGCCCAAATTATTGTTGCTTGAAACAAACAGTGTATTAATATTAAAATTTATACCTCTTTTACAGTTTTCAAACATTATTTTGTTATAAAAGAAAAATAAAGGGATTTTATATTTGAATAAACAATTTTAATGCCTAAATCCAAAATCTAAAAAAATGTAAGCTACACATTTACATTTGTGGAAGTTAACCTGATCTTGATAATATATTCCCGCATAACAAAATATCCAGGTTATTTAGATTTATTGTTTCAATCTATTGAATTAATTCCTTATTAAAGTGACCAGTCCTTAAACAATCTGATGAAGCTAGAAATTCATTGAATTTGCCAAACCAAAAATAACCCCGATATAAAATGAGGCGGTAGAACAAGATTAACTGAGATTAATTAAGGTATGAAAAGGATAAACTAATCAGTTTTAATTAAAATTAACTTGCAATCATAGAGTATGTGTTTGTTGAAACTGTGTAATTAATATTACAAGATTCATTCCTTGAATTGATTGTAGGAAACAAACAACAAAATAGTCAAACAAATTAGTCTGTCTTATATAATCATCTATATATTAGATAGAAGATTAAAATCTACATCGAATAAGCTTAATGAATTTTTAGAGCTATTTTTAGTCTGAGATATTTGGGCAAAACCATTTTTTTTATCTAAATAGGTTTTTTAAAAATATTATTAGAATAAGGTGACATTAATCCGAAAAATTGAAATATGCATTTAATAAAGAAATTTTTATAATTGGAGAAGTTTTATGTTATTTTAAAAAACATTCTTTAATTAATATACAAACTGTAATTTAAAAATTTTAAATTTTTAACTATTTATAATATTTGAAAATGCATTGCTGTTGGAAGGGTAGGAGTTTTGGGCAATCAATGAAAACTTATGCCAAATAATGGTTTACTCAGATTTCAATACTTTTTTTTACTATTTAAAGGGTTTCACATCTATTGTGAAGTCAATCGTAAACTGATTCATAATAGTCTGTCCCCACAATTACCTTATCTAAATATTTTTGCAATACCAAAGGAACTGGATTACTATTCCATCTGGACCCATTTAACCTACAATTGGCTGCGGTTTATTGAATATTTGATGTTCTTTATGTTTATAAGAATGACCAAGATCACCAATAATATTTAAAAAATATGTTTTACAATTTTATTGATCCATTAGAAAATGCAATTAAAACGGTAAATATATGAAAGTCCAATTATTGTCGTTTGAAACAAACAGTGTATTAATATTAACATTTATACCTCTTTTACAGTTTTCAAACATTATTTTGTTATAAAAGAAAAATAAAGGGATTTTATATTTGAAAACACAATTTTAATGCCTAAATCCAAAATCTAACCAATCCTAAGTTACATTTGTTGCAGTTAACCTGAGCATTAATATTGATAATATATTCCTGCATAACAAAAGATCTAGGGTACTTAGATTTATTGTTTCAATCTATTGAATTAATTTCTTACATAATATTAGTGTTAATAATAAGGCGATTGAGATGTAAGTCAATAATACTATTATCCCATTCATTACTATGGGATGACTTAGAGTCCAGTTTTTCAAAATTTTAGGTAATTTTTTCATGCATTATAATTTTTAGTACTTTATTTTCGGTTGCCCTGGCTTAAAAATTGCATTATTGAAGTGGATCAGTTTCTTTATCTTTTGATAGGACAATTTTTACAAAGAACTTTACTAGAAACTTAAATATTATTGAATCAACATTGAATATGTTTTATTACTGTTCAGGTAATATTAATAATTTCAAACTAGTCATCTTGATCAATAAGCTGGACCATAATAAGGCTTAATCTTTAAATAGATCTTCTATTTAAGTATATTCAAGTATATTTAAGTAGCTTATTAAAAATGATGACTTCAATTAACTTGTACTAATGGAAAAATATTTTCCATAAATTTTGAAATCAATAAGTTCAGTTTGCACGCAATATTATCATTAATATCTTTTGTGATTTTTGTTTTTAAAATTTATCACCATTCTGACCTACCTTAAATTATGCCTACCATAAGATTATTGATAACATTGCATTTGAATCCGAATCAATCAATAATCAGAATTACACGCAATATTATCATTAATTTATTTTACTATTTTGATCGGAATGTATTTCTCTACATTTAGCTACTTAAAATTATAGCTGTGATTGACCATCGTCGACTTGCAAGACAGTATCTAATTTAATTTCAAAATAGAACTTAATTAATTACTTTGTTTAAAGTCAATTTAGTTTAATTATTTCAAGTTAATATTTATAAATTTGTTCTTTATAAATTAATTTTTAATTTAATCAATGGAATCCAATTATTTGATCAATGTTTTCAGAAAATGTCGAGGTATTACGAGTAATGCCTACAATAACTACTTATTTAATAATTGTGACATTAAAAAAGCAATTGAGAAATTAGAAAATTTTACAAGTTCAAATTACGTATCCGTATCGTTGAATTCAGAAAACTATGTATCAGGTCAACGTAGTAAAATTAGATTGATCAAGGTTCTGATAAATAGGTTGGTCTTGTTTATTTTCACTCTCAAATATTCAATATCAACACTGATTAATAACGAGTACCTCAGCCTTAATCTAATGGATTATACAGGGTATGCACTATTTAAAGGATGCTCTTACAAAGCTAGAGCTCATATCATTTTAATCTTTTAATAGAGGTAAGGGTTAAGGATTAAAATGTTTACAAGAATACAGGTTACTCTCTAATCAAACTTGTGATCAATTATCAGGTACAGACGGAGGCATTCGTATTTTTAAATTTTTATTTATTTGATATGTAAAACATTGCGAATAAATATTTGGCGTAGCTTGTATCATTTTTGAATTTAATCCTTTTTGCCTTTATATGCACTAAAAGTGAAGCTCTAGCTTTGTACGAGCATCCTTTAAATAGTGCATACCCTGTATTCAAACAATGTTCTTTGTGTAGGCATGTTCAAATTTTAATAACTCTCGAATGTAGATATTATTCCTTAGTTTAATATCAGGGGTAGCCAAGGCCCCAGACCTAAATAGGGTATAAGAGTAGGGTAAAATTCCGGATTTATTATTTAACCTTAGGGAGAGTATAAAGGGAGGATATTCTCATAAGATGGCGGCCATTTTGTTCCTTATTCCCGCCTAAAATCAGTTAAATTAAACTTAAATAGCATTAAATGTTCAGTTCACAGTTTAATTGTTAAACTACCGAAAATGGTCGACAAAATGGCGAAAATTGGGGAGAAAATGGCCGCCACGCTTAGCGCGTTGACAATTTTTGAGAAGGGGTCCTTTTCTTTTTCTTACAATATTTTCGAATCTCATGTGGAATATTTTGGCAAATTGTTTACCTCCCCCGAGTATATACATATCCCCCTATGGCTACTCCTGTTTGATATCTAATCAAAAGTCACATTTCAGGTTTTTAATGTAAAAACTGAAGAGTTTGGAAAACATAAAATTCAAATCATCTCTTTTATCAAGTTAAATAACATGCAATACATAACTGAAATTATAAATTAGTTAATGTATTGTAAGTTCAAACCAAATAAATTAAAGAAATAAATCTTATCTTTTCTAATCATTAGCTTTCATTTTGAATACAAAAAAAGTCAATTAAATTCTTTGTTTTTGATCTTTCAATCATAAGAAGAGAACCATAAGTTAAGATACCACTGGAGTAAAACTTTTGTACCAAAATAAAGAAAAATGTTTGTTGAATAAATGAGTTGCTTAATGCGTGAAATGAGTACATCAATTATATATCAACTGTACGGCTCAACCCTCAAGTTTTTCTAATAAACTTTTACTACAATAATAAGAATATTCTAATGTAAACAATTTTATATTAATTTTACGTTAAGTTTACCTATCTCGTTTGAAATAAATTGGCTAAATGTAAATAAGTCGATTGCTTAATTATAAAATTAGAGAACCGGAATCAAGTTATGTGTCATTCTTTATACACCCACTCGATTCTTATCTATTCTGACAATCTTACCAATATATCAATCATATTTTTAGTAAGAGCAAATTTCAACTTATAAGTCATGTTACACTTTGATTTAACTTGAATCTTTTGGTCAAGACATGAAATTTAAGTTATCAAGTGATCATGGTGATGATCTTGGCCGAAGAAAACCTAATTTTAGTTTAGTAAAATTAGTCATTTATTTGATCTTACTCCTTTAAAATAATGAAAAGGAATATTGAATTTCAGAAATGATGTTATCCTTGTAAATGAATTTGATAAGTTTAGAGCGATTGGTTGTTAGAGGGTTTCAGATGTTAAAAGGTGAAACAAGAATGAGTGAAAAAGTGGGCGATTTGTGGCAATTTTGTTGGACGTAAATGACTTGACTAACAGTGCATTGATTGGTCACATATTAAATGCTCCGTCATTTCATATGACATAACATTTGTAATTAAACTTACATTCAATGCATTCATGCGATTGAGTTGAATAACAAAAGAGAAAATCATTTTATAAATGCATTCATTTATTTAAAAGTCAAAGTTGTCTAAAGAAGTCTAACCTATTGATTGTTGAAAATTGTGTCCAGTCTTGAGGTAAGAAAACAATTGATTCGTTTTTAAAGTAGAAATATTTTTGTGAGGCCTTTAAAGTGAGTGAATGCGAGTGAATGAGTGAATGCGTCGATACGTGGATTGCATGGACTGTGAGTGGAGTGTCGACTGTACTCACAGTCATAGCATTGGATTGCGTACAGTGTGTCAGCCATTGGTCGCCATTTCAAACCCAACTCTGAAAGAGGTGTCACTCCACTGAACACACATTTACGCCAACACTTATACCTATCTCTCATTTAATTGTGTTTTTAATTGATTTCTTTTGTTAACTCAATTGTGGTCCGAAAACAGCTCTCTTCTGACCATTGATTCACTTATTGATTGTTTGCATTTCAGATCATTTGTAAGTCTTCTCCAATGTTTTGATTATTGAAATGATTGGCTTTTTTGACAATTTTATTGTTTATTTTTATTTTCAATTGTTTTTTGTCTCATTTTAAATAACTTTCGGTCCTTAGGTTTGAGTCACAAAGCATTTGATTATTGGATTGATTTCATTGAATACTATTTCAATTTATTAATCATTTTTTGCTTTTGTTTTTCGGTTCAGTTTTTTGTCAATTAATTCATTAATTATTTATAATTAGAGGAAATCGACTAAAAATAAACGAAACCTTTGTATGCATTGAATAAATGCTATCTTTGTTTCAAACGAAAAGCTCATAAATTAATTACATTTTGAATGTTTCAGACAATTGTCAGACTTTGAGCCGAAGAAATACTAACCGCAAGTAGGATGTCATCCAATCGAAGTGGAGTCCAGAGGCCTAACGGCGCCACTCAGGGAAAGATATGTCAGTTTAAGCTGGTCTTGTTAGGGGAGTCGGCTGTTGGAAAGTCGAGTCTAGTTCTGCGCTTCGTTAAGGGACAGTTCCACGAATACCAAGAGAGCACTATTGGAGGTAACCACTAATGAACCCATTCTTCTCTTATCTAATGATTGTTTGCAACGACAGCCGCATTCCTCACCCAAACGGTATGTTTAGACGACACGACAGTTAAATTCGAAATCTGGGACACCGCCGGACAGGAGAGGTATCACAGCTTAGCGCCGATGTACTACAGGGGAGCGCAGGCCGCTATTGTTGTCTACGATATTACTAATCAGGTAATTATCCTTTGTTTGCATCGATTGTCCATTAATTGTTGCCTACATTTTAGGACACATTCAGTCGAGCAAAGACCTGGGTTAAAGAACTTCAACGACAGGCCAGTCCTAATATAGTGATTGCATTAGCCGGAAATAAAGCAGATCTGGCCAACAAGAGAGCCGTCGAGACAGACGAGGCTCAGGCCTACGCCGATGAGAACGGATTACTTTTTATGGAAACGTCTGCGAAGACAGCTATGAATGTAAACGATATATTTCTGGCCATCGCCAAAAAGTTACCTAAAACTGATCAAAGCGCTGCCGGCACGGGCTCTGGTGGTGGCCGCAGAGGCGTCGACCTCACCGACAATCCACAGCAATCGGGCGGCTGTTGTGGAAAATGAGAAATTATTTAATTATATTTCGATTATTAATTTGATATTTGAAATATATATAAATATTATATATAAAACAAAACAAATGTTTATTTTAATTCAAGTCTTAATTCTCTGTTTTTCTCTTTTTTCCCAACAAAACAATATTTGAATTCCATCTGAAAGTCTCGACACAAATAGCGAATGAAAATAATATATTTTGTAAATATTTTAAAGATCTTTATTATCAATGGATTTCTTTTATTATTATATAATTATTATTTACACTAATTAATGAAACGACACTTTTTATTATTTCTATTAATTATTGATATATCGCTGGCTTTTGGGAACAGAGAGACCAACAGAACTGTAATTAATGTTATTTCAAGAGACCATTTGTCAGACAATTGAACAGATTTTGCACCAAAAGACTCGACCACTAAATTAATCGATAAGTTATTGATTCTTATAATTATATTTAATGTAAATCTATGATTAATCTAATTGTAATTCTGTGGTATTCTTTGGAGGACCCTTAGAGACGTTCCCCGTTTTAAAGGCATTGCTCGTTATTGCGAGTGATTACTGTTTTATTGTATTTCTCAAAACTATTTGTACTGATTTTAAAATAATGTCAAAACAAAAAACAGACAAAATTATTACAAAACTGACTGTAAGTTAAATAATTGATTGGAGATTATAATACATTTATTAGTTTTAGACCAAAATATATAAATGTTTTATTAATTATTTTTTTTATTCCGCTTTTCTTTCAATTATTTATCCATTGATTGGAAAAGTTTCATACGATTTGTCTGTAAATTATGTTTTCTAGACTGAAATTTATTTAAACGAAATTGTGATCATTCCTCGAATTAGCGCTAAATTCAATACATTTATAGAATTAACCGATAATTACTTGAAATCATTTTTATATTAAACGGCTCTCAGTTTCGTCTATTATTCAGACTTCAAAGGCTCTGTTTAGAAAACAATGAGAAAAAGTTAATTACTTCAAAACCAATCATTGTTTAGACATTTTTAAAATTGAAATTCTGCTCAAAATTACGGCGATTTTGTTTAAGAGAAATAAATAATTGACTCAATTCTTTCAAAAATATTCCCACATAGTTATTATTGGTGTTTAACATTTTGGCTAATCTATTATTTGTATTACTTTTCTCTACTACCGTAACCGAACATTAACTAGAACATGTCCTTATTAGCAGTTTGTCAACCAGAGGTATCCTTATTAAAGGTTAATAAGGACATAATAAGTGCCAGTAGTTGAGACTGCGATGAGGACATATTCCTACATGAAGTTTAGCTGCTATTCATAAAATTAAAAACTAAAAAGGTCATTTTTAAGAATTTCGATAGACTTAAGAATTTTATTGGTTAAACTGACCGGTTATTGTGTTTAACTGTCTATAAGAACATATACTTATTTCACTGGTAGATGTTGCCCTTAAGTAAAGGTTAACAAGGACATGC
>JAQIWP010001876.1:0-12933 GCA_034695525.1 Euzetes globulus
CTTATAGGATGACTTATAAGGACCTAGCAACCGATTGTTAGAGGCCGAAATCCCCGAAATGACTTATAAGGACCGGTCCTTATAAAGCACGAAAAAGGGTAATCCGAATATTTATTAATTAGAGCCACGATTTAATAGTCAAGTTTTGTCAAAAGCTTATATGGAAAAGTAATAGTGAATATAATAATAGATAACTTGCTTTAACTGAAATCGGGATTTATTTTCATTCCTAGCAACTAATCTAATATAAAGAGAAATAGATATTCAATCATTTTATTTCACTAAATCCTATGTAAAACAAATCAGCTTTTGGTAAGTTTTGACAATGGAATTGTAGATAAATGAATATGGCTATAATTTCTCTTGTAGAATGAAAATTTTGCAATATTCTGTTTGTTAGTTGGGTCCTTTTGTTGAAACTAATGCAGTAAACTCAAAGAGCTTAGTTAGCCTTTATTTAAATGGGATTGTTCAAGGCATTTATATAGACTCATATTTCCGAAAATTCAATAAAAATCTGTAGGAAATGGTTGTAATACTCGACCTATTGATGAATGAGCAGAAAAAACGATCCAATTCTTTAGGCGTGAAATGGATAGAGTGTTGTGGAGTTGCAAATGGAATGTTAGTCTAGTGCTGATCCAATTGAGATGATTGTTATATGCCTGTGCGGGTTGTATGGCTTGTATGGTCTGTATTGTTCTCTAAACATAATCAACATTTCCGTTGGCATCAATCAAAATAATTGATTGCATTCTGTTATAGAAAAGCAAATATATGTCACTATTATTTATGCCATAGTATTCACCATTCAGATCAATACAAGAAGTCCTAATTCCTGCCTCCCAACCCTCCAACCAAATAATATATTCGATATTCGTTGACCAAAATGAACTCAACTTTCTTATATTTGGTTCAAATATTTGAAGACCGTTGGCAGCTCTTACTAGTTGATTGTCATATTGAAGCATCAATTTTATTTCAACTATATTTTATTGATTTAATTATGGTCTGTTATGTTATGGTGACCTGTTAAGTTTTGCAACAAATAAAATTGTTGAGATTTTATAAATTACTTTTAAAGAAAATTCAATTAATTTACCAAAAGTCAATTAAAGCTAAGTAAGTTTATTAGGATAGATCAGTATTTTCAATTACCAAGTCCATTTATTTTGTTTGACAAGTTTTTATACAGCGAATAGAGCTATAGATTAAAGAATAGAAGCAATTAGTTTCTGTTTGGAACACATTTAAAACTATTATTTCAATACATTTATTATTTGAAACAATGTCTGAAATTGAAGATAGTTTTTAAAAAGCTATTATTCTTTTAAATTTGATTTAAATTGTTTAGAAATCCATTTCCTAAATGTACTTCAATTCGTCAAAACATTCGTTTACTTTATTCTCTTTTCTTCTAAAGCTTTTGATTTGATTATCTTTTTCTTCACTGATTCACAAAAGATAGTGAAGAATACGAAGAATATAAACAAAGCTCGAGCCACCAAAAAATTCGAGCAGTGTATAAGATGCTAGAATAATCAAAGTTAAAACATCGAACAAATAATAACAATTCACTCGAACAGTTTCAGATAAATTGAAATTCTTTGTACTTTTTTATATTTTTACTGACTGTGAGTTGCCATAAAAATGGTGACAAAATATTGTGTGAACTCGAGCTTTGAAATAATGTTTGTGTGCTTTTGTGCGTCTAATGGCTAAGCAGTCATTAGAGTTCATTAATAGACCTAAAAAGTGATGACTTATCTTATAATGAGAAGAGAAAACACTCTGTCTTTCAATTCATTCATTAGATGAACGAATTCTCTGTTAAAATAGTTTTGTTGAACTGAAGAACTAAAACGATTACGATTAGAATGAATGAAATTTAGATGAATAAAGAGATAACGCGTCTGACTTAAGGGACTCCTCTGTACTTTCGCACTGAGAATAAAAATGCAACAAAAAGATAGACAATTATTTCATTGATTGTTAATGTCTTTTGAAGTTGATTTCTATATAATTCTTGTGCTGTTCCTAATCGCGCCATTCAATTAGTACGGAATCTATTAACTGTGAAAAGAGTAAATGTCTACATTATTAGAGACCCGTACTGGATGAACGGATCAGTCGTCTTAACATCTTATTCGCATTGATTAAAATCTTGAAAATAAACTCAATTTATTTCCTTTTCTTTACTGGTCTACCATTTGAAGAAAAGAGTGCCAAAAGTCCTACAATTGAGTCTATTGTTCACAATATTCTTGAATTAATTTTCATTCATTATTATTCATTAAACATTAATTAAAAGTCGTTTCAAAATAGGGTCGAAAATGTCAAACGCATACCAAGTTGTTATCCAAATATTGTCATCTCTAGAGAAAGTGAGCTCTTATGTAGAGTCAGTCAATAAAGTAATTCCCATAAACACGGGTTCAAACACTGGTGGCATACGTTTAGTCACGAATTGCTAATAAAAGTATCCTTAGCTCTGTTCATATGTCTGTGCAAAACACAGATTACATTCTATCGATGCTTACTATAAGTCAGATCCAGAATTCGCGATAAATCAAAGCATCCTTTTCTGGAACAATATTATCGATTAGATTTTTACGAATGACCACTCATTTTCAAATCTATTTTCAATCATCAATTTTATATATATTACTAAAACAATGTAAATTAATTCCGCCCAGCTCTGTTATTTTTTCAAACACTAATCTTTATACATTGTTCAGAGCTAAATCAATTTCAATAGGATATAATGAAGAGTAACCAGTTTTTCAGCTTTTGGTAGCGCATCCATTGTAATTATCGCCATTTCCTTGAACGTGAAATTTTCGTAAAATTCGCAAGATAACTTTTAAGGCTTTGGATTCATTACTTATAAAAACATGACTGAAATTGGTATTCAATTTTGTGGTCAGCAATAAAGGAGTGAAGTGCTGTGATTCAAAATATAAGGCAATCATTAAGTTGAGTGCTGGAGTTTGACACCGATGTCTCCACTTTTCCTGTTATTTTATTTGCAGCCGAATCCGATTCATTGCAGTTATGCTTCACTTTAGCTGTAATTCTGTGTTCTTTACTCTCAACAGAAATAAAGAATATTTTTATGGCATTCGTTCGAATGATCTAATTTTGGAGCAAAAAAAAGCAAAAAACAGTCAACTCTTCGTCCAAACTATTTATTTTCCGACTATAAGCCAATCGCTATGACCCTGTTCTTTGATTGAAGAATGACTGAGTCAGTTTCAGAATTATAAAATCAATAAATGAGGCTTGCTCAAAATGCGATCACTTGAAAATGATAAAAATAATGAGTTAATTCAGAAAATAGTAAATCAAATTTAATAAGATAGCAAATCAAATGAATGCGGAAGAAAAACAGAACTCATCTTTTTCAGTTTCTGATCAAATAATTTAATCCATTTTCAAATAAATTGGTTTTTGTTTCATATATATATATATATATTTTTGTTGATTCGTTTGAAAAAATTAAGTTTCCATTTATTTAAGGAATATATAGTCTTATGTAATGATCGATCGTTTCTAAAAAATCAATTGCAGTATTGGAAAAGTGAACGATTGAATAGAGAGATAACTAACTTAATAGAGAGCCCATACCATAGGAAACACAGCCAATGATTTCTTCAGTAGTTTTTTACTTAACAAAGAAAACATTCTAAAGCTGTTAAGAAAAGATAATTTATTCTGCTCATTTTGAAATGTTCATTCTATCTTAAAACAAGAATAAATGTAACATATTTCAAGTGTTAATTACTTTTGTTGCAAATGGCTTTTCCTAAAGTAGTGAACAACTCTTTTTCAACACTTCTTCTCTCATTTCATATTTTATTCATTTTTATTGAAATCAACCAAAAAATGAGAATAAATTTTACTGTTTTTCTCTGTAAATGAAATTCCGAATAGAATTTACATAATCTGTGTTCAAATGTTAAGTCAAACAATAAATAAGTTTATTAGACTAAAACACTTTAGGCTATAATTCATTTCATTTTGGAGATGTGCCAAACCTTTCAAAACTTTTTTCAAAAATAAATATTTCCATTCCCACAAATACTAAATTCTAAAAAAGTCATTATGTACCATGGACCAATATTGAATTCAGTATGCAGCAACCAAATAAAATTCTATATAAGAAAAATATCAGAAAAATAATCAGTAATCTGTTTGGTCTTTATCATGGATCAGCAAGGGGGTCAGAACAAAATTCTCCCTAAATAGCAATTAATTAGATTGTATCCAATTTAAATTAATTTTACATATTCTTAATCTGCTAACTATGTATTTAATTATTCAAGTAGATTATTTAGCAGAATAAATGTTTAATTATTCAAAATGAAAATTCATAATTTGCAAATTTATTTAGATGACTCAAAAAATAATATCAGGTCTGTCCTTATTAAAGTCATTCTTTATTTTATGTGGATCACTTATTTTGAAATATGATTTCTATTTAATAAGTTCATTGATCACTTTAATGATTCTAACTAAAGTATAAAAAGTATCTTTCAGAATCTTATTCCATACTGCTAATTTTTCTGGCATATATTGAATTTTATTTGATTGCAGCATAATGAATTCAATATTGGTCTATGGTACAAAATTCAAAATATTATATTAGGGCTAAGGGAAAGTAACAAGAATTTTTATTGAAAATAGAAATATCTTTTTTATTAATAACAAAAAAATTAATTCAAATTATGTATTGCCCATCATTTTCGGCAACTGTTGACCATCTTTCGGGCAGACGTTCGATGCCTTCCTTATAGAAATCATTGTCTTTAGAGGCAAAGAAGTGAGTGATGGCTGTTTGGACCTCTTCTTTTGTTTCGAAATTTTTGCCACTAAGGTATGACTGAAGAGAACGAAATAACCATAATCTGATGGAGCAATATCTGGAGAATATGGTGGGTGTGGAAGAGCTTCCCATCCAAAGTCCTTTAGCTTTTGTCGGGTTATTTTCGCAACGTGTGGTTTGGCATTGTCTTGTTGAAGGATTACTCCCCTTCTATTGGTCAGGGCGGGTCGTTTGGTGGCCAAAGCTGTCTTCAAATTATCCAATTGTTGACAATAGATATCAGCGTTGATGGTCAGTCCCTCATCCAACAGTTCAAAATAGACCACCCCTTGCTGGTCCCACCAAACACAAAGAAGAACCTTCTTTGGGTGGAGACCTGGTTTTGCCGTCGGTAGTGCTTTCTGACCTTTGTCCAACCATTGCCTTTTGCGCTCAACATTGACATATAAAACCCATTTCTCATCTCCAGTAACAATACGTTTGAGAAACGGTTCCATTTGTTGCCGAGAGAAAAGAGAAGTGCAGACCATAACTCTTTGTTGGAGATTATCAGGTGAAAGCTGGTGGGGTACCCAAATACCGGCTCTGGACACCTTCCCGATTGCTTTTAAGTGATCACAAATGGTTGTCTGATGGGAGCCTAATATGGCGGACAATTCGACACTTGAGAGTCTTGGATCAGAATCAACCAGGTCTTTTAGGACATCATTATTCACTTCTTGGGGTCGGCCCGATCGGGGACGGTCTTTGAGGTCAAAATCACCGGATTTGAACCGTTTGAACCATTCATAACATCGGCTGAGAGACAATACATCGCCAAAGACTGTGGTAATGTTTGTGTGAGCCTCTTGAGCTGTCTTCTTGAGCTGAAACTCATAAAGAAGACAATGTCTAATGTGCTCGGTATCACTTCGCTCGGCTGACATCACTACTTCTTGAGATAATTTTAGTAGTTTTTGATAAAAAATTTAAGTCAATTAATGAATGTATTGAATAACGTTTGAACTGATTTGTTGATAAATACCAAACAAATTTTATAGCCATTCAAATATGAAGTTACTTAAAATTCCTGTTACTTTCCCTTAGGCCTAATAGTTGAAATATATTAATTAACCTAATAAAGAAAAATTCTATGCATTTCCGAATTTTTCAAAAAAAAAAAAAAAAAAAAAAAAAAAAACCTGAGGGTAAAGAGGAAAAAAAATCTAATTTTTTTTCAAATAAATAAAAAAAAAAGATAAAAATTTAATTTAGAATTTAATTTTAATAATAAAAAAAATAAATTCCTATGGTTAGTAATTAAAATTGAAATACAATTAGTTTAATGAAATTACATTTAGTAAACAGCCGCCCTCCGAATGTGAAAAGGATGTCAATAGCGGCTCCATACACGAAGAGTCCTCACAACGCAATAAAATTGTTCAGTGACTTGCGGAGAAATTATTTAGTTGTTTAGGGCCAAATGATCTATTTAAAAAAAGAACCCAATTAGTTTCTATTAATTAAAACTTACCAAATTCTGGGCCGCATTGAGGAACCACCGAATAGTAACATTTGCAATACAGCTCTTAATGTGTAAGTCCTCATACGAAAAGCCGAACAAAAGTAAACAAATATGGAAGCTAAACACTCAGTCGACTCAAAAGCAATTCAAGCGCCATCTCTATTTAAAATATTTAACTATAAAAGCTTACAGTTCGGATTAACGCAGAGAAGCCAAACTCCTATTTTTAGTAATACTGAATATCTTCGATTGTATAATATATAATTATATCATACATTATATTCACTAATCAAACTAATGTAAATATTTCAATAAAATAAATCTGATTTATGTTCAGATTTGGAGGCATAATATCTGTGGTTTGTCTTTCAAAATAAAAAGGATATAATCCCTGATATTATGGTTCCTAAGAGAAATATTGTTCAACGAAGCTATTAATAAACACTTGTAATTAACAAACAAATAATTAATAAAAGCTAATAATGTGTTTGTTTGGATGCACAGGGTGATTAGTTGCTCAAAAATTCAAATTAGAGAATTAACTGGACTGTGTTTCCGACAAAGCAAAAAAGGGTCCACTATCAATTGATTTATATTTGAAATTCTGAATTAATTTGAATATTACCAATAAGTCATAATATTAATCTTAAAATATAAATCATAAACCTTTTATAACTTGAATTTGAATGACAATAATATGGCTGAGCCTTATTTTGATCAAAGTGGACGGGCTTTTTTATTGTCCTTCTAATTCTTGTTGCATAACAACGAATATTTCTAAATTTATTATTTGTGAAGATTTTTAGACTTAACTACATCAATTTCTGTTCAATATCATACATGCTATTAAATACTATAAATTTTCTTTGGTTTAGAAATTAATTAATATTGAGATAAATTTAGTGATTTAAGATTATTTAGGTAGTAAAATTTTTCTTTAGTCGTTTAACACAAAAAATGGTTCCGGTTCAATTATTTGAGTTACAAACCTGAGTAAACAAAAATAAATACTGTAAATACTGGTTGATAAATACTGTAATAATATGTCACCATTAATATTGAATTTAATGGCTAAGGATTAATAATCTGGTGCTAAACATGAACATGCCTTAAACCTTAAAATCACAAGATGAGTATCAGATCGATATTATCAAAAGGTTAATGTATCATATAGGAAATGATACAAAGAATAAATATTGCTGGGCAATATAAAGAGAATTTAAGTCGACTTTAAAATAAATGACAAATAATATTGTTTAAAAGTAACAATGAAGAAATGCCACAATTGGCCATGAGGTGGCATTTAGGAATAATTAATTTATGATACTTTTGTTAAACAAACAAAATGAACAAAATAAGTTTGGACAATTATCATAAATGGAGTTACAAATGTTATTAAAATAATTGTAACTGTTTGAGACGAAGATGTCTCAGATTTTTGAGGAAAAATGAAATTTATAGTGGCATACAACAATATTTAAACAGATTTGAGTAATATTTAATCTAAGTCTAATTACTCAATAAAAATCTAATATAATTCCTTAAATTAGAAATATATTTTTGGTTAAAAACTGGAGATCAAATTTCTTTCCGCTCTCTTCAAATAAATTATAAAAATGTCGAAAAGAATAAGAATTAAACAATTAGAATTCGCAATTTGAATGATAGGGAAAGGACGCTTTTTCAAATCATAGTAAAAATTTACGAATTCTAGATTTTCGCCAAAATTCTTCAGACAATAAACTTTGCTGGGAATGAAGTAAATCAAAATTGAGTTTAATATATTTGACTTCATTAGAAATAGCTGTAAAAATTTGAAAGAATATTTTCGACACAAACTGAAATCTTAATTTAATGTGGCTATTAAATTGCCAGATATAATAACCCAGAAATCAAACAAGAATATTGGTGGAATTTTCAAATATAACGATAGGAAAGTGATGGTGAACAATCAAAAAATTTGACAAATATGAGCAACGATGACACATCAAGATTTCAAGGCAACAAATAATTTATAAAACAAATAAAAATTTATTGATTAATTGTAATATTTTAGAATAATTTTATCATGAATTTATAAAATATTTACGAAAGTTTAATTATATTTTCAAATAATATGTTTGACAGTGTGTAAGGAGCAATTTTAGTTGCTCCCTTACGAGGACGTAAGGGTCTCAGGGAGGGGGCAAATGTAGGATAGGGTAGTTCCGACCCTCCATCTTAGGGCTTTCATTCTTTCATTCCTGAATCCTGATTCGAAATATGCGCTTCATCTCTATAGCAACTAAATGAACTATAGATGGCGCCGAAGTAAACACTCGGAGCGCCTGTTGTCATAGCGACAATAAATACAATATGGTTCAATAAATGAACTATAGATGGCGCCGAAGTGGACACTCGGAGCGCCTGTTGTCATAGCGACAATAAAAACAATATGGTTCAATAAATGGATTATAGATGGCGCTGAAGTAGACACCGGGAGCGTCTGGTTGTCATAGCGACACAAAGACAGTATAGTTCAATAAATGAATTATAGATGGCGCCGATGTTAACACTCGGAGCGTCTGGTTGTCATAGCGACACAAAGGTAGTATAGTTCAATAAATGGATAATAGATGGCGCAGATGTTGACAATCCGAGAACTGTTGTCATGGCGACATAAATATATAAGTTAATTAAATGAATTAACGATGGCGCTGACATATAGATTGATTCAGAGGAAAGAGATCGGGCTTTGTGTCTCAAGCACAGGCAGATCACTAGTGTTTTGTGCGCATAATACTGATTGGGTTGTGGTCAGGACTACAACAGCCAATCAGCGGTGTGCAAACACTTACATCTTGAATGAGTGAAGGAAGCCTGGAAAGGAGTGGCAAGTGTCAGGTTAGCTTTGTACTCCTCCCCTTTGCCTGTAGACCTGAGACTTTTACGTTAATCACTATTATTTATTTTGTTTTTGTTTTATTTGTTATTATGTAAATTTATGGTAATTTCATTCTAGAACTTTCTACGAAAAACCTGTTCGTAGCCTTCCCAGTGCTAAGGCTTAAACTGTTACACTGGGAGGGGATTGTCCCGTGCCAGGCACGAACAAGTGCCGTAGGAGGTTCTAGAAGCAAAATGATTAATTATATCTAAAAATAGATTATTAAAGCACTGAAATGTTCTATTAGTAAAAATGTTTTTTATAACACTAATTTAAATAATTGTCAAACTGGTTTGAGAGCTGAACTACTTCGAGGAGTATAAAAGGCTCAGCTCTCAGTCAGTCAAATCAGTTATTGAGCTTAGTCTCAATTTGTATACTTTAAGAAAAGTTTTAAATAAAAAGTTTTTATTTAACCTTTGTGTGGACTTTTCTTTAATTGGACATCTTCTCGTTGGACTCTTCGTTTGTGGACCTCTCGCTGGACGGACGTCGGTTGGCCTTTGTCGGTGTGAGTATAGATTGCCTCCATTCAGAGGCTTAGCCTCTGAATAGAGGGCTTAGCTGGAACGGTGCCGTTGATGGGCAGATGCCGTACGGCTCTCTGTTTGTGAGAGTATCCGCTTGTCTCCATCCGGAGGAGCAGCCTCTGGATGGAGGGCTAATCCCTGACCGGTCCATTGACTAATAGATAGGGGAATGTAAGGGAAGTTGGGGATTAGTATCCATGTAGGATAACCAGGCTGGACAGTAGGTCCCAGTCTGGTAGAGGGGGTGCCGGGGGTGGAGTGAGTAATTGGTAGTGCCACCCCCTCCACATCTTACATTACCCTCTCTGTGCAGTGTTTGTTTCCTGCTGACTGTCCTATCGATCAGTTCATCAATTCGACAAAATATCAAGTTATCAAAAATGACATTACAAAGGACAGTCTATGCACACATTAGGGGATAGACCCCGACTGATAATACAATTCTTGTTAGTGTAGACATAATTGATAAGATTCAAAGGAAGTGAATATTTCAGATTAATAAACAGGATATTTAATAACTCATACCTTATAAACTTGTCTACAATATGACGGTTACGATAAAGAATTTTATCTAGTAAAGCTAATGTTATGGAATGCCTATTTTCAGACATAAATATTTCATTACACAAAACAATACTGTAATTCCTTATTTAGAATATTTGTCGTTCTTATAGCACTGTAATTACGCAGATTATAACCCTGATACTCCTAAAATTCTATAATCTATTTATATTATTTTATTTAGACTTTTATGATTTTTTAAAAGAAATAACAATGTGGATCAGGGCCACTTTATACTTGGTCATTATTTTATTGACAGAAGCAAATTGGGAATTAGTATTTTCTGATGAGTTTGAAAATACTACCCTTGATGAAAATAAATGGATAATTATAGATGGTTTGTATTAAATTTTTCACATTTGTTTATTTTATAAATAATATTTATTAAATATTTTGCAAAAAACCTTGTTATGGTTTGTAATATCGTTATCAAAAAGATACATAAACAAATATTTATTTGCTTGACTGTGGCACGATTTGCTTTAATGGTCTGGATCACTTCCTGAATTTTCCTATTGATTATCTCCACTTTTCCACACTGGATTTGCTCACTGAATTCCCCACTGAATAGATCGGCTGTAATAGCATGCTGACGGTTAGTTAGGTAGAGTGTAAATGTAGTCCTTTTATTAAGTGAACTTAACAACATAACAGTACATAACCAAAGGGTAATCAGGGAGTAAATGGTATTTCCATAGTAACTAAACCTCACAGATCCTCACTAACATAATGAAAAGGGTCAAGACAAGACACCCCGAATATAAGAATTAAGGTGTGGGAAGCTAGTGACATCAGGAGGCAGGCTCTTCAGATCTTTCCCATACAATAAGCATTAAAATATGGAGCAAAATATGGTGTTATTCTGAGTGAATTGAGAGTGCCGTGCTGCTGAACATGGATACTCTGAATGTATTCTTTATATTAGAAATGTATACATAATCTTAATGTAAACCGAATTCAAACAAAGCTATTATAAGACTTCTAACTCTATTACCAAAAATACGTATTTATCTGGGATTATAAGTCACTAGAAAATTCGTTCAAATCCAAAACCTACAAATCCAAAAGCCACAACTCCAAAAGCCACAACTCCAAAAGCCACAAATCCATAACCCACCAACCAAAAATCCACAAAAATAAAAATAGCATTTTATCAAGGTTGTTAAATTAAGTTTTTTTAATTGGTTAATTTATATTAGTTTATGTTAGGATAGGTTAAAATATGTTAGGATAGGTAAGGATAGGTTAGATTAGAATAAATTAGGATAGTTTAGGATAGTGTAGGATAATTTAGGATAAGTTAGGATAGATCAAAATAGGTTTGGATAAGTTATAATAAATTAGGTTAAGTTAGGTAAGGTTAAAAAGCTATTTTAATTTTTTGTGGCTTTTGGGGTTGTGGCTTTTGGTTTTGTGGGTTTGGTTTTGTGGGTTTTGGTTTTGTGGGTTTTGGTTTTGTGGGTTTTGGGTTTGTGGGTTTTGGAATTGTGGGTTTTGGTTTTGTGGGTTTTGGTTTTGTGGGTTTTGGTTTTGTGGGTTTTGGTTTTGTGGGTTTTGGTTTTGTGGGTTTTGGGGTGGTGGGTTTTGAATTTTTTGCTTTTGGGGTAATCCCAGAAAATTAAATATATGATTTACAAGTGTCTAACCCTCACTGCTTTTCAGATTCTCTATTCGAGCACTTTTAACTTTTTACGTCTATAGTATTAACCGATGATCAAAACTTCCAATATAAGCGGTTTTGTATTAAGCCTCCGTTGAGTTATCAACCGACGGAAGACCGTATCTATTTTTAAGCTTTACTGATTTTACCGGTTTTGTGCGGCTGTTTTTCTGAATGGGATTAAGACTCGTAAGCGTTTCTGCTCAAAGACCACTATTTCAAAAATTAGCCAACCCTGAGAAAGATATTTAATCAACATCATAAAAAGAATTAAAGGTTCCTGATGATATTATAAATTAATATTTTTTAACGTTTTATTGTATAAACTGTAATTGAAAATTCATTCCATAATATATTCTACATTTTAATTTTTCCTAAAAATAAATTTGAGTTTTTTAAAAAGCTTTTATAAAATGAAAAATCATATTTTATATTCATCAATGAAACTCATTTTAAGAAATATTGATGAAATATTAACTATTTTCAGCTATTAAAGTACCCAATTCTTTCATAAAACGAAAGGAATACATCCGACCGATTGAGGGAACGCTCGCCATAACCGGAAAAGGCTATTTGAAAAAAGAGTTCACTACAACTACTATAGCAACGAGAAAAGGATTCACTTATGGTCGTTTCGAGATCAGAGCAGCATTGCCCGGTGAAAAGCTACTATCCTCGACAATATCAATTAGCCCTGTAAATGGGACAAGGAAAAATAGGAAAACCATTATTATCGCACAGTATAGAGAACATTACGGATTTAGAAATTCTATTTTATACAAGAATATGACCAAAAATCATAATCAAGAACGTTCTGTAAATCATGGAAAGAAAATAAAGAACTTAAATTACTTCAATACATATGTGTTGGAGTGGACACAAACAGACATTACTTGGAAACTGAATGGCGTCCAAACATTTTGGTAT
>JAQIWP010001877.1:0-12928 GCA_034695525.1 Euzetes globulus
CCCTCTCCTTTTCCCTCTCTCCCTCTCTCTCCCTCTCTCTTGCGGCCAAACACACCTCAAAAATAATATTTTCATGTTTGGCACTCATTCCTATCCCCTCTTCAAATGTCTGTTTAAATCAATTTTGCAGATATTTTTTGACAAATTACTCGACAAAAAAGTGATTTTTAAATCGAAATATAGATTTGATTTTGTCAGAGAAGACATAAAGACATAAATATTTTCATATTTCAGTCATGTTTTCGAAACAGTTTTTCCTTTTCTGACAGAAGAAAAATAGTCCCAAAAAAAGGAACATAACTCAATCTTAATTCAAGTCTATAATCGAATAGAAATATTTTTATTATTAAATAAAAAGTAATTTTATTTAATCAGAGAAAATAATCGGTAAAACTGTTGGGCTGTAAAAATAAACCACGATTTGGGTATCGAATCGCAATCTTCTTTGAATATCAATCATTTTCTATCTATTAGTAGTAATAATAGTAATAATTAAATTCATTGAATAAAATTCAAGTCTTGTTGTTATCAGTGTATAATGAGATTCAAGCAGTCAGTCCTTTTTTCGAGAGGAAAGGCAACTCTGCTCTTATGCCTCACTTATAGTCACTTTCAGATAACTACTAATCTTATGATTATTTAGTAGAAAATTTGGTAATTTTTGCCCCTTTTATCTCAAAATATAAATTATTTAATCGACTCTTTGCTTAATATAGAGTTTTAAACTTTAAGAGAAAAAACACTACTTTTATCAAACACTTTAATCGTCTGTTTCTTCTTTCTAATGACTCCGCGATATATACCTCTGAATAGTCATTAGAAAAGAGTTTTTTTTCCAAAACTCTTTGCAAGCATTGGAAGATATGGTGTGTCCGTAGCCCACAAGTCAGTTCAGTTAGCAAATGGACAGACACTTTACCCAAAAGCTAATAGTCATTATACAAATGGAATTTCAATTTTCCAAAGATTTTATTTCACATTTTTATGTCTCTTCTCTTTCTTAATACTTATTTGAAGACTTATTTGATAGAAGAAAATGAACCCAAACTTTCAGTCCATTTAAAAATTGTTTTTATTTATTTCTCGCAATTAATTCTGTAATAAAATTGTATTTTTGTCCTGAATATCACCAAAAATAATTAGCTTAATATCAAAATCAATTTGAATATTTAACTAATGATTTGGAAAAGAAACTAAAAAATCAAATTAAATATGAAATCGACTTCACTTTTGATAAGCTCTGTTCAAACATTTTGGGGAAAACTCTTCAATTTGATAATTTGTTTTGCAAATTTCAATATTAAAAATATGAAAAGGGTTAAATACAATCACAATATTATCGCTTGGTTAAAAATTTCATTCATTTAAATTGTAAATCACCAATAATTTCCATAACAATTTAATATAAAGATTTAATTTGAATCAAATCAAAATGTATTCACATAATTAACAAACAGAAAAAACTGATGAAAATCTTCAACTCCTGGCTGTGCAACAAAGTCCCGGCAAATATTGCAACAAAACCAGAGCTCAAAACAGACTATTTTCACGTATAGAAGACATAGACTTATAGACGAATAATTTGCCGATAAGTTTAACGATCAAAAATCTTATCGCAATCTAAAAGTACATTAAAATTTTCTTTTCGACTAAAAAATTGATATCAATTTATTTATTTCTTTCTCTAATTTCTCGTCTCTTCATATACTTCTTCAGTACTTTTATTTTCTTCATAATTGGTGAGCACTTAATTGCCCGAAAAGTTTCTTTACTCCAACCAAAAGACTCTTTGGTTTTAGTTTTAGATTCTTTTTTTATTTAAAAATCATTGGAATTGAGTTTTTTGTTTTGTTTTTTGCTCAATACTATTGCTTTAATTTATAAACTTAGTACTTTTAACTCAACAAAATAGGTGGTCAACTCATCATCTATAAGAAGATTAGCAAGTTACAAAATTATCTAATTGGTATTTGCAATCATAGCTAGTTTATTGAAGCATCCTCATTCAAATTAATTATTTCCTTCATTTAAACCCATTATCCAATTTATTCATCATTAATAAAGAATGTCCAGGATAAATATTTCCATAAATATTCAGTAATCAAGGTTAATAACCATCAGTATGATTACGTATACTTGGAAATTCCGTATCTAGAACATTTTTTTTCTAACCTGCTAAAAAACAGATTCACGTTATCATTTCTTCAGCTAAACCTCAATATAGGCCCAAAAGTTGAGACAAAAAGTGATACAAAAAATAAATTTTCATAACTTTCATAATTAATGTCTTCCGAAAAATCAATTGTTTGTCACTGTCTTCAAACTCTACTTTAATCGTCAGGTTTTGAAATTATAATTTCATTTTCTTCTCACTTGAGATAACTTTTTTCTCTTGTGATTATTCATTAGTAATATAGCCGTAAAGAAGAACTGATTTTTACTTTTGGAACAACTGTTGAGTAATATCTAAACATTAAATATTAACTTAAATGCTTTTATTTTCATAAAATATGTGGAAACCAAATGTTTAGAGAAAAAGTCCAGACTTTCTAATGAGAGGAAAATGAAAAACTATAAAAACTAATGATTATATTTTCTGTTTAGTCGAGACTTGAATTTTGAGAACATTTTTGGCCAACGAATAAATTGTTTATTTTTTTATTTTCTAACGACATTTTGACTGAATTTGATTTCAATATTGATTTTAAAAATTAATTTTTCAAAAGTTAAATTCAACTATTAATTAATTTTAAAAAATTGTTCAAATAAAATCACCCTACTTCTTAATCTATTGAAAAATAAAAGTTTGGGAATTCATATCTCGGTTTGAGTTCACACAGAATAAGAAGAAAATCATTCGATAAATCATAAGCTGATTGTCTTCACAGTCGTCGAGTGTTTGAGAACAAGGATTGAAAAGAAAAATTTTAGTTCAATTTTATAACTATTTATTAGTTTTTGCGATTAGTTTTTAGATTAAAAAATTTATTTTTTACTTCAAATAACTTTCTAATACCTGATCTGATCGACGCTCTTATGAGACATTTTAGTACCGAAAACAAACACTTGTGATAAGTCTATTACACAATTAAGATATACTGAAGAGAAGTGTCTCCAAGTATATTATAGCAACTTTTTTGGAAACTTAAATCGCTTTCTTTTATCTCTTGGAACTAATTGAGCGATATTTTGTATTCAGAAAAAGAGTACAAAACTGTATTCATATCTTTCAAATTTATTTATCATAACTCAATTGATTTGATTCATCTGAGTCCTATTGATATGTAAAGACTTCCAATCAAATGGTATTTCAATCGATATATTCTGCTCCTAATCTGTGCACCCGATATGATATGTTTTCATTAAATTAGATATTTTCTCAAATCAAATCTTATTTAATATAATATCAATCGAAATGTTATTAAATATTTATCTCAATTTCAGTCGTCACCCAATTTTCTGCACTTATTTACCATTAATTATATATGGCTTTCCTCCAATAAATGATAATGGCTCATTTGTTCTCATTTAATTCTCAAAATGTGCAAGTTTATTCAACTCAGGATGTTTCTGAAGGACCTCTACTTCGCAGACTTCTTGGATAACCCTTAGATCTTTCACTTTAATTCCAAACAATTTATTCCAATTCAAGAGTCGAACGAATTTTACAGAGCCTTCCATTCTTTGCAATTCAGATGAAGACTTTGACCAAGAGATGAACCAAAATTTGTTTTTCATTAGCATTTCATTGGAAAGAACTAATAATACTTTTCATTGAAAATATTTGTTTAAATTCTATGTCTCGACGAAAACATTCAGATTTTTGGCTCATTTCGAGAGAAACAGAGGACTTTATTTTCCAAATGATATATCAGACAAAAAAGCGACTTAAAGTTTGACGTCTATTCCTCTGTCTCTATAAATAAACATTTAGATTGAAGTTTGTAATCAACAGTCTTTTTTGTTGTTCACTTGATTAAGTTTTTCCATCCAATCAGATTTTATTATTAGTTGATTCAAAAAATAATTTGAATTAATTGCCTATCATTTGATTCAATTCAATCACAAGCTTTTTTTTAAAAAAGCAAAAATCAAAGTTTTAATGAACCGAAAAATTTAAGGTCAAAACATACCAAAGAAAAGACATATTTGATGCCAAAAAAAGAGATTGTCAAATAAATATAGAGTAAATAGACCAGTATCTTTAATAATTTCATAAGAAATGCTCTTTTTTACATCCAAGCGGACTTCAGAGCCGAAAAATTATATTAAATAAAAAGAGAGTCTTATCTCTCTATAACTGTTTGATAAGAAATGCTGACTCAATGACAGTCTTTTTCTTCAATAAGTATTTATTTCATAGACATTTACAGTGCATTGCATTTTTCAAATCAAATATTTTCCTTGAATTTCATGTAATATTCAAAGCAAAAATCAAACTCAAATCTCATAGTAACCCATAATACTAGTGATCAGCAAAGGGGGTCTCAGACCAAAACCTCTTTGTTGTCGACAATTTTGGATGGACCTGCCTCAAGCTGAAGGTAACCCCCTTGAAAAATTCTTGCTAATGCAAATTTTTCAGTAATGGCAGCTAAAAATCCACCATTTTTGTCACTTATTTTAAGGAATTATGCCTTGAAATGTTCATACTTGCATGATTAAAACAATTAATGCCTAAAATACGCTTATTTTAGAAGAAAATGGCTGCCACTTCCCTCCGCCATATTTGTAAAAACCCATCCCCTCTGAAGTCGAGGAGCTTGCTTATCTCTGCATAATAGCAATATTGATTTGGAACAGGGATGGCTAGAGGGTTCTACCAAGATTGGATCTACAGATTGAATTTATCAAATATTCCAACTCTTTTGATTAAAAGTCGAATCAAGTCTCTAAAGTTTTCCCGCTTAACGATGTTGTAACTATTAGCTCGATATAACCTTGGTCAAAGATTGGTCTGATTTTTCAATAAAAATGTTTGATTGAAATTAGTTTCTCATATCAACACTTCATTAAACTTTTTTTTTGTCGGAAAATCTTTAATATATAAATATTAAAAAAAGTTATATAAAATGTGTTCCTTTGAAAGAGTCTTCCGATTGACTCTTTTCTGATAAACAAATAATTTGCAAGTACCAAACAAGCCTCAAACCTAATTCCAGGGATGTGCCAGGTCCGTGACACTAGTGGGATATAGTGGGGGGGGGGGGATAATAACTCATTTTCAGACCAAAACTAAGTAGGGGATATAAGAGGTATATTTAAGAAATGGCTGCCGGAAACCCCCATTTTCTCCAATTTTGTTCTTAAAATACGTTTATTTTTACAATTCAAAGCGTTAATTAACTTAATTGAGCCACAATTAAGCTATTATTTACAATGCCAAATTTTTAAAATAAGGGACAAAATGGCTGATTTTTTTTGGCCGCCATTACTAAAAATGGCAATTTTTGAGAAGTGTCAGTTTCTCTAAGGGACAATTTTTTCAAATCGAGGGAGATAAATCACCAAATCTCGAACCTAAAGTGGATAATTCAGAAAACCCCCCTTGAGCATCCTTGCCTAATACTCACTACATTGACTCCTTCGATATCTAACTGATAGACTTGACATTTTAAAAAAATAGCACAATTGTAGGAAAGTTAGCAATTTTTTCCTAATTCTTAATTCTAATCAACTTAAACCATCGTAACCTAACCTAACCTTTTTTCTAAACTAAACTTACCTATCTATCAGATCTATTTCTGCCCTCTCCCAACCACAGCGGGCGGGTAAACGGGGAACATGGGGTCAGAACGACAAAACTACATACTATATTGCTCTAGTGAAAAATTAGTTCACATGATAGGAATTTATTTTATAGCTATTTGTGATTTAATGATCAGTATTTGCAATATTGAAATGACGTGAATTCAGTGAAAACACACAATAAAAATGCATATGATAATTGTTATCCAGGCTTTTTTACCAGTCCTATTCCCAGAAATATGCAGACTTTTGATTGGCTCCAGAGTCACTGTAAGGAACAGTAGAGAGAAATGCTGTTTTTGCTGAAATTGCTGTTATTCTGTTATTCTCGCACTGTTGCAAAGGAACTGGACTTTGGATTCTTTGCTCTATTCTTCACTCCAATTGTCTTTATTTGCTTTTGTCTTATCCATGACTACTATCAGACCAATAGCTCCGTTAGCTTTTTGTGTTGCAATTGTTTTTCTGTTGGACATAAGCCATACATACACTTCTCTAACATTTATATTCACACCGAATAGTAACCGGAATAGCCAGGCTCAATTAGTCATCACCTCACTCAATGAGCAAATCAAATTGAATATTCTTCTAAAATTAGCAGACCTGATAGTATTCTTGGTAAATTGTGGTGAATCATAAGCTGGTCATGCCAATTTCTGGAGCCGCTTATTGCGTTTGCCTAATTGATATATTTGAATTAGGTAGATAATCTGTGCCTCTATAACAATGCTCATGGCTATTCCCTTGGGCAAAAACATATCATCCCTCTTTGGATCGCTCTCATACACTTTGGCTCTCATGAAATATGGCTATACCTCTGTATGTATGCGCTCTAAATTGTAAAACCAATAAAATGAATGCCTCAATAGTGAACCTCACTTATGACAGTCTCCCAATATCTGCGACTCGATGTCTACTAATCGACACTAACTGTATGTTTGGTCACAAAATTTCTGTTGTCAGTCAGTATATAAATATATTGAAGATAATCTTTCGTTAAGTTTATCTTTCGAATAATTATTTTCTAATTTCTTTCTAATCTGGAAAAGAGAACTCTACTTATATCGAGTCAATTGTCTCTAAATATCATTCGGTTAGTGATTAGACTTTAAACTTGTTTTTTATACTCAAATATTATCCAATTCTTCTCCTGTCGACTATTCACTTGTTTTATAGACTAAGTTATGATAATTCTCTGCAATAATACTAAAAAATAATAAATAATTTGCGAATTTATTCCCAGTTTTTTCTCTCTCTGATTGTATCTAAGGTTTCCTCACTCAGTGTCTGTGTGTTGTTTCTGCCTATCCCTCCCTATCGGGGACTCAGAATTTATTTAATATTATCGGCAAAAACTGTTGATTACGACGTCAGACCTAATCTTTTACAACACATTCCTATTCATAACTCTATTCCTCTCTGTATAGCCATAACTGAGTTCATAACTTAACTAAAAATCTTTTATATTATTCACTACTGATTTCTGATATCATATTTGATATTTACTCCGAATCTTATAATTGATTTCAATTTTTATATTATATTTTAACTCACTTTTCAATTAAGATATAATTATTTAGATTAAGACAAAAAAATAGTTATATTTTATTTAAATTAATAATTATATAAAACACAGTATTCTGTACTCAAACCCCACCGAAACCACAAAACTATGGAACAGTCGAACGATACGAATCGAGGCGATGAAAACAGTGCTAATCACCAACAGATAAATGATAGTCACCATCAACACCACCACCAACAACAACAAGATATGCCCGTATCTGATCGACAACAGGCCGGCGCTGAACAGCAGAATAATAGTAATGGTCATCACAAGTCGTCGCCCAATCGTCTGCACGAATCGGCCGCTCAACACATGTCCGGCCATCAGAGTCCCGATGACAGTGAACACCATCAGACGGCCCGCAACGCCATTATCGACGCGCACACACATGTTATTACTGAAACGCCGCACAACCCGTCCGCTGCACACGAACATCACTTGAAAAAGGAGGGCCAGGGGTCGCACAGTCCGTCCAATATTGTCGATCACTCAGCTCACGGTTCGCCTGTTCATGAATTAACTCAGGCAGCGGTCGGCCATTCCATTGATGACAAGAGCGCCATTAATGATGGACTCCATCTCTATAGCGGTTACCATTCCGGTCATCAACAGCACCACCAGAATAGGTATGGCTGTGCAGAGAACACCTATATATTACACATATTATATAGCGATGATCAGTACGTTTGCTATGCGAGCGCTGGCACTGGAAGTACTGTTCTTATATAGAGTAGATATACCATAGATATGAACGAATAGCCGAAAAAATAGATTGCAATACCAGTGCAATGGCTAAACCTATAGGATATGATTAGCTGATTATACAAGATAATAATTTTTATATTGCCTGTCCTCTAAAGCGTCTGACCCCCTCTATCAGCGCTATGTTTATCGGCAACTGATTCCTTGTCTTTAGCCATAACTTTGCTCTTAAATCGAGATAATAGAGCGACTACTGAGCGCACAATTAGCCAAACATTAGGTGTTTTTATTTGACATGAAATCAGAATCTAAATGATTATAATATCAGTAGATTTTTGTTGAGTTAAGTCTAACGTCTTGTCTCTCAATTCTAATTCATTTACTACTGATTTGATTAAATATTCCACTAATCGTTGTTTTATTTACTATTTATTATTGATATTTAGTGTCGAATATATCACAAAAATGTAATTTCATATCAAATCTCTTTCATAATTATGTTTTTAATACTACTTTTTATTTTTTTGTTTCCCTCCGAAACAGCAAATCATTTCTCGTTTTGTTTCATAGCATTCATTCAGACATTCATTTGTTGTTTTCAATTGTTTTAAAAACTGATTCGCTATTTCCGTTCCTCCGAGCAGTACAAATGCAGTGCTTGGCAATCACTACGGCTCACCGTCAGCCAGTGCTTCCTATGGCGGCAACACTCTTGGCAGCGTAACCCTGAGCTCTTCCATTGGCGGCTATGGCACATCTCCGCCTAGCTATCATAGCAGCCATCATCGCAACAATTCCGGTGACTATCACTCAACAGGACAGCCACTGAGTCCGAAATCTGCTCACCATTTAAGTTCCAACTATGAATTGCACGGCTCTATGTACGGTAATAATGGCCACAGCGGTGGTCTGATGTCAGGCCATCATTCCCAAACAGTTGTCCACTACGCACCACAACAGGCACATCATGTAATATCATTCCACTAATAGTAAAACAGAGGTAATCTATCATTTTTTTTAAACAATACACCTTTGGATAGGGCGTGCATTTGGGTCAAAGTTCTAGCGGTTCACACCACCACAACCATCATAGCCAGTCGCCCAGCCCTCAGCTGTGGACCACAGATGGTCTTGCCGCCCATACGATGGCATATAGTCTACCTGGTAGTTATCAAATTTTAATTTAATTTTTTTTCTGATAAATTTATTGAATTTACCAAATGAGTGGAAAAACTACTCATCCAGTAATCAATTCATTCATTTACTTAGGAATCAAAAATCAAAATTAGTCTCAAATTATTCCACAGATTAAAGACTTAGTTATCTCTTTGAATATATTTTAATAATTAGTTTAAAAACATTTTTTTTGATTAAGAAAAATCTTTCTATATTTTCCTTCACACGAAGATTTCAGGAAATCAAAGGAATTAGAAGTAAAACAAAAATTTTTGTTTTGTTTTAAATCATTCGATCAAATGATTATTGAGTTTCAGACTTACTTTCAGAGACAGAGATATTATTCAGGCGATTATTTCAGTATTAAAATCGATTACAAAACCAATGAATTCATTCAAAAACAATTTTCATTAACTTTTTCAGTCATGCATTCAATAGTAAAAAAAAAGTTCAGACAAATGCTGAAAAAAAAGATTTATTTATTGCTATTTCTCTTCACTCTAATGGTTAGACAAAAAAAAGTTTATTTTGTTTCAAATTATTTATTACTTTTGTCTGTCTTTTGGCCACTTTTCTCATATCGTCTGTGGGACTGTCTGTCGTCTCTGGTCTTACCTCAGGCACAATCAGTCCGTCCTCTTTACAGCAATTGACATCAGTCAACGAGGCTACAGGCGGTGGGGGCCACCCGGAGCTGTCGGGCAGCGGGTCGCGTGCTAGTGCGGCCGTGTCAGCCAATGGTTTCAACAGCAACCCATTTGGTGGTGCGTCCACTACAGGGGCTGCAGCACATTATTTGAGGGATTGGTCCACATCCACCTCCATTTATGATGGGCCCAACAGTGCTAATTACACGGTCACTGTTGGCGATCACAGACGTATGAGCCCAGACCGTAGCGCAGGAGCTGTTGCCACAGCCGCTGCTGTCGGCATATCAGCCCATCAATTAGGTATACATTAGTCAGACTTTAGATTAGGTTAACATTATTTAATACTTTAAAATTCTTTTAAGGGCTGTCCTCCAAATCCCTCCGACTCTCTGTTGAAAGCATTTACTATTTAGTTCGAAGTTTTATTTATTGCTATTATTGTTGTTATTATTGCTGTCGAAAAATCAATTTCCAAAATGATTATTATCTCCTGTTTTCACCGACTTTTGTCTCACATTTCATTAGTATTTAGGCTTTTTTACGACCAAAACATTGCTTGTTGTGAGCCATAACTTTTTGACCTCCCTGTCCACTACTCGCTTTCTCTCTTTCCCCTCTCCCTCCCTCCCTTTCACCCTCCCTCTCAGCTTTGATGATCTGCTGATAATACAGAGTAAAACTGTTTGAAAACTTTATTGAATATATCTATTAGTCATTTGAAAACAATTATACATTTATCTAATATTCTAATGGAATTGAATTGTTCTTAAGGCACAGACTTCTTCGCTGGTGAGGCCCGTGAGTGTGTCAATTGCGGTGCAATATCGACGCCCTTATGGCGACGAGACGGCACCGGCCATTACTTGTGCAATGCATGTGGCCTCTACTCAAAGATGAATGGTATGCATCGGCCACCCATCCGTCCACACAAGAAGATGCCAAACAATCGCAGAGCTGGTCTGACCTGCTCCAATTGTCACACTTCGACAACCACTCTGTGGCGCCGCAATAACCAGGGCGAGCCAGTCTGTAACGCCTGTGGTCTTTACTACAAACTGCACGGAGTGAGTGAAACTGACAGACAAATAATTTAGAAACTATCTAGCAACCTCTCTTGAAAGAGACCCTGAGCAACAAATCAATAGTCTCCGATGAAATTCTTTTTTATTCAAGAATTTAAATCTAAATGATCTCTAATTTTGTTGGTTTTTATTTCCAATTCTCGAAGTCTTTTGACTCGCAATTCATTGGCAAAAACTGAGTCTCATATCTAATCCAGTAATTTGTGTGAATCGCAGAACTCTATCTCTAGCTTCCAATAAGACCTGTCTCCGTTTGAAAGACGAGTTCAAACATGGAAATTGAGTTAAAAGCAAGAGAAAAATTACTCTTAAAGTCCTCGCTTCTATTTGTCGCACAATTTTGTTGCCATCGAATGATTTATCTGTTTTATCGCTCAGAATAATCAGAAAAATTTTCTTCATTTGCTTTTATTCGTCAATTTTCTGTGACTTTCAAAAAGCGGTTTCTCTTTTGCTTTTATTTCTATTACTTTCTCTCTTTTGATATCGAAATAAATTACGAAAAAATAAGAAATACTCAATACATATATCTTCAGGTATTATATCTATTTTTCAAATCTGAGTCTCACTGTGTGTGTATGTGTATCGCACCGGCAGGTGAACAGACCATTGGCTATGAAAAAAGAAGGCATTCAGACGCGCAAACGTAAACCAAAGGCTGCGACACCGCAGGAGTCGTCCTCTCAATCGCTTAATAAACTCTCAAGACATGGAATACGCAGTCGAAATCACCATTTTGGTCACCATATGACTCCATTAGTGTCTTTTACCTAAGACCTTTTTGAAGTTCCGTAAACTTATAATGAGGGCGACTCGAGTCCACGTACTGAGGATCGAAGAAGTAAACTGTTTTCGATTCATCTGAAGGCATGAACAAGAGGCAGGCGTGAAGTGAAGTATTTGGCAGATTATACAGCCCAGTGGTGAAGACCATGAAAGCAATTAAATCTTTCTTGACATTCTTTCGAATATCGTTGCCGGCAGTCCCAGCGCTCACGCGACGAAAGCCCTCTAAAGTCCCCGAGTCACGTATGTTTTGATTCCTGATGGAGTGCTTGGAGTTAATCAGATCATTGGAACCTATTAAAGAGTGATAAACTTCCAAATCGGGTCGAGAAATTGCTCCCCAACCCATTATGGCTCTGGCAATTAATTCCACGGGATATAGTTTACTAGAAAAAAGTTATGAATAAATACTAATTTAAATCTCAATTTTTATCAAAAAGAAATACTTACTTATTGAAAATACCAAATTCATTGATCTTCCCTTCATTAATGAAATCAGTTCAGAGGCCTTCAAGTACACTCAAATACGAAAGTGCCAAATCTGTGGTCCCATACTTTTGAACAAGAGACTCAACTGAAATGAAGGTTTGCGCAATTGTGTGAGGAAGTTTACGCCCGTTGATAGTTTTTCGTAATTTTTCCATGTTGTCCCGACAAACCTTAAATATTTTGTCGCGACCAATACCTGCAACTTCATTGAAGATGTCAACTAAGGTCTTAACGGAGTTCCCTAAATCGTCTTCATGTGTCCAATAACAAAGGCGCTTGTACTCCGCGTCTACGAGTGTTTTCGGGCGATAATCTGAGCCTTTAGTGTCATAAATCACTTCGTACCAATGACCTGCAGCTTGGTTAGGAGTTGTTTCCTCAGCAGATATTGTAAGTGAGAGGTACATCTGATAAAGTGACACTAGTTTAGACTAGCCTCATTAATCAGGGGATCTCTCACTAAAGGATTGTCCATAAAAAACCGAACACCGAAAACAGATATGCATAAAATGATATTTAGATACTTTTAAAATTTATTTGAAAACATAAAAATACAAGTTAAACATTTAAATATATAAAACACCTCTTCACCAGAGCTTAAAAGTATCGATTAGTTCCTAAAGTAAAAGAAAAATGCTTTAAAATTGGTAAAATAGAGAGGACAATCATTATTGAGGCTTTAAAGAGTTTTGCTTGAATTAAGTTACGCGCCTTAACCTATCTAATAA
>JAQIWP010001878.1:0-12925 GCA_034695525.1 Euzetes globulus
CACACACACACACACACACACACACACACACACACATAAATGAAAAATAACTTATTTTTAGAATAGTTAAAAGGGGGTAAAATGAACTTTTTTTTTATTCTAGGGGTTTATAGGCATTCAATTTTATAAGAATTTTAGAAAATATTTTCATATGAAACTTTGATTATTGAAGACTCTTTCCAAG
Source organism: Euzetes globulus (assembly GCA_034695525.1). Lineage (NCBI taxonomy): Eukaryota > Metazoa > Arthropoda > Arachnida > Sarcoptiformes > Euzetidae > Euzetes > Euzetes globulus. Next base: position 185 of record JAQIWP010001878.1, read on the forward strand.
ATAGTATTATTCTCAACAAAGTGATTATCACTGATCATGACGTGATTTTCCATAACCTAGTTGTTCTAAGGCAGCGCTGTTATGGTACAGTTGGCACTCGATTTTATCCCTCTATATTCTGTCCCCAAATAGAAGAGTCATCCCAATAGTGAGTAATGATAAAAATTACCGATTCTGTCCTTAACTCGATTTTATCCCTCAAATTGTGAAACAATTTTAACAGATTTCAATGAATTTCAATCTTCGATTCTGTCCTCTAATATGTTAAAAACTGTAACAAAAGCTCATATTTGACTAAAACATTACGTGAAAAAACCTTTAATTGTATTTGTTTTGATTTGAAAAAACACAATTGTTTATCATTTAGTCTTGATTAAAATTTAAATTCAATTTAATAATGAATTAATGAATTATGATTTGATTGTGTGGTTGCAGAGGAAGTGCCGACGACCTGTCCCAATAACTGTCACAATCACGGAAACTGTCATTTAGGCAAATGTCAGTGCTTTCCAGGTATTCATCACTTTTTTATCGCAATTACTCTAATTATTAATTTAATTATTCTTTTTAAAGGCTATATCGGACACGACTGCGCCGACAGTGAGTGCAATACATTAAAACAAGTGAAGAACCGAATCTAAACTCATTTGATTTTCTTCTTAGATGTCTGTCCGGTACTGTGCGGAGGTCATGGCCGTTATCTTCAAGGTAGCTGCCGGTGTGAGACCGGATGGAAGGGCTCCGAGTGTAATATCAGGTCAACGGAATGCGAAGTACCCGACTGTAACGGAAGGGGCAAATGCCTATCCGGTGTCTGTCAGTGTCTGAGCGGATTCCGGGGCGACAACTGCGAGATTGGTAAGAAAGAGTGCTTTTCCTTGCGGTTAATCCAATTATTTGATGTCTACTCTATTCTTGAATCACTAAACTTTATTAATTTACGGATCGCATGACTCACGAATCTATTGATTTATTTCTTCTAATTATATAATCTATTTATTTGTTTGGGTTCGTTAAAAGACTGACCACTTGATCAACTAAATAAACTTGATCAAATTCATTTTTTATTTTGGCCTGGAACTCACCTGGAGGCTTTTAGTTTTTAGAAATTTACTATACTTTTAAAACAAATTTCTGAAGATTGGGGACATTTTTCCCCTTGAAAACTGGAAAAATGCCAAAACCTAAAGAATCGAGGCAGGAATTGCAAATGTGGTCAGTCTATGCATTGTTAAAATAAATTAGGTAACGTTTAATAGCAGGCATAGAAAAGTGGGCCAACCATTGCCTGCTCTATTCATAAGGCAAACAGAAAATATGCACAACTTTTGTATAAATAGAAGCGAAACAAAAGCCGATTGAAATCAATATTTAGTCGACTTATTGTCTAATTTTATAACTCATTCTTCGTGTCATATATTGACTCAACAATTGTTGTGTCCATTAGTTGTTCCGTCAGTTCTTTTGCTATTCTTCTGTCGTTTTATTTATGTTTACTTTCGGATACTATTCGTGCGAATCGACAGAAGAATAAAAGAAATAAAATTAGGAATCGATTTGACGCCAGACTTGAGTTCAGTTTCAGTCGAGTTTTTTATACCCTTTGCTCTACTCGTTATTCTGTGTCTTATTTTTTTTCCTATACCTTTTAATTCCTGTCAAAACACACAGAATAAGAGTGGAGACTACAGAATACCAACAAAGAAGTAGTGAATCCAAAGGGAAAGCAAAAACGTCTGAGCACAGAATGGTTGCAAATAAAAGTCTATCTGAAAAGAAAGGTCTGAATCACATAAAAAGAGTTCATTTGGTTTTATGTCTTCTCTCAATCACTCAATGGTTAAGAAATATGTGTTTAGAAAAAAGAAACTCTTCTTTCAGTCTCTTCTTCTATTAATTCGTTTTATTCTTTGATTGGTTTGTCTTTTAATCAATTGGTTTGTGCCTTCAGTTGACTGTTTGGATCCGTTGTGCTCGAGTCACGGGGCCTGTATTGACGGCCAGTGCTGGTGCAAAGTTGGATGGATTGGCATCAACTGTAGCGACGCTGACCAACGTTTGAGCCAATTTTTCCCCAATTGTTCAGCACACGGTATGTAATACAACAATCAACAGCTCCTGTCCTCTCCTGTCCTCTCCTAAAATCAACACAAGAACATTGAAACACAACATTAGAATGACATTTAAATTGAAGGCTCAGCCTTTGGAGTGCCATTCGCTCCGGTAGTGAATCACTGGTCCATTGCTTTGAAGCTGTTATTTACCTCCACTGCCAATAGATTTTCATTTGTCGACCTATTGTTCGGTCGTCTTATTTGATTAGATCTGATGACACATACATTATATTTATTTCTATGTGTGTCCAAAACCAACACTCCCTTTACTGTCGTCTAATTTATTAACAGTAATATTGTTATTGATTTTCATTTGAAACAACAAAAGGTGTTTACGATTTGGACACAGGCCGGTGCGTCTGCTTTCCCCACTTTACTGGTTCTGACTGTGATATCGGTATTGAAATCTTTGCAATAATTGAGTTAATCCTATAATTAATGACTTGTTTGGACTACCCGTCCATTCGGTCCATTTGGCTGAACTAAACTTTTCTATTTGTGACAATATTTTACAATTAAAGCCAAATGTAGTCTGGATTGTGGTAATCACGGGTCCTGTGAGGCGGGCCGTTGTGTTTGCGAAAGCGGATGGCATGGCTCCCGGTGCGACGAAAAGACGTGCGATCACCGGTGCTTGGAACACGGCCAATGCAATAATGGCACCTGTATTTGTATTCAGGGATGGATGGGAAGGCATTGCACTTTAGGTACATTTAGCGTACATCCAATAAAAACTATATTAGTATTTAAATGAATGACTGAACCGATCGGTCGATTACTTAATCGCAATTGTCTTTAAATGCATTTTTCATGTATTTTTGTTTTGTCTGTTGGGCTCTCATTCAGATGGCTGTCCCAATGGATGTTCCAGTCATGGAGAGTGTGTTCGACGGAATGAGGAATGGATGTGTCGCTGCAGAGATGAATGGGGTGGCAAAGACTGTTCTGCCCCCCAGGAGACCAACTGTGCTGATGACATCGACAACGATAATGGTTTGTACTTTTGTTTGTTCTCTTTATTCCGCAATAAATAACAGATATCTCTATATTTGCATAACTCGGTTCTGAACTCCGGGTTATTATTGAAGAGATATTTGTATTAAATATTAATCTTTTTGATTGAAACCACTTTTTTGTGTCTATATTTTGCGATTGGTTTCCGAATCCATTAAATTAATTACTTTTTTCCTCTGATTCTCTGTTTCGATATCCCATTCCCTCTCTAATAGACGGCTTATCTGATTGCGCGGACAGGGAGTGCTGTAGTCGTGATCACTGGTAATTATGAGACACCCGGTGTCACAATTGTTTCAACTCTTCATTTGTCTTTTTTTGGATAATCCATTAAATTTCTTATCAGATATTGAATTAGCTTTAATTCAGATTTTATAGTCGGGGTCATTAGTTAAGATTCATAATCTTCGGAGACAATTATCAGATACTATTTGGAGGTAATTCGTGTCAGACTTTGGACAGATTTTATTACTATTTATACGTCTTTTATGGCTTATTATCTCATAAAACAGTCATTCAATTGACTAATTGTCTGCATAAAAGTGACACATCTTCTCGACTCCAGTAATCAATTATCTCATTGCTGTCCTCTCTTTCCTATGCCCTTATCTACAATTCAGTCATCAGTCGCTGATGTGTATCGCAAGTCCTGACCCATTGGACATACTGTTACGCAAACAGCCGCCCGCAGTGACCGCCAGTTTCTATCAAAAGATGAAGTTTTTGATCGAAGAGCAGAGCGTTCAGAGCTATGCTCACAAAGACGAATATTCTGAAAGGTAAGCGCCGGATGGACAGCACACGCACACCCACACATACACACACACACACACACACCACACACAACACTGTCACATATGCAATACAATACACTCGATCTTATGATTAATTTCTATAAGTATTTTATACACTAAATATAGAATATATTAAATCTGAATATAATTATCGGACCATTGAATCTCAGCCTCAGATCTCTATTCCGAGTGATTAATGATTCCCAAAAATGAATAATTTTCTACATATTTTTCTAAGTTTAAAATATCCAAAAAAATAAATCAAATTTCTTTTCAATTTTCAAATTAAATTTTCGAATATTTTTTTCAATTCTTTTACTCAATTTTTGAAACAGATTACAAAATTATTTCAAGAATTTGTTGAAAATATTATTAATTTTCAAAAATGCATACAAAAAATGTTCTCAATTTTAATGTTTGTTATAAAATATTATCTAAAATATGTGATAAACTCTTTCATAATTTCTAAGGTGGGTCTGAAAAATACACAACAAATTCACTAAATATTTGATATCATATTAAATGAAAATCTAAAAGAAATGGTTTTTTATGATAAACGACTACATCATAAGCACTACATTTCATTGAAGACTAAAATGCTATCAAAATTATAACAGAAAGCAAAATATCTAAACATTTTCTATAACTAAAACAATGAAGAATAGTTTGAAAAGACAGGAAAACACAGACAATTTTGTCCGACTCTTCCCCACCCTTTATGTTCCCATCATTTCATATGTGTTTTTAAATGTCATTCACTTATGAAAAAGTGTTTTATTCACAAAACATTTTCTATTCACACAAACCATTTGCAAAACGTTATGAAATAATTGTGTTTAAAAGAAACTTAACGAAAGAACTAACAAAATCTTAATGTTTTCTCTCGATTTGCAATCCTGTCGTCAATTTGTGCTGCATTTCATTTCATTTCTTTATTATTTAAGTGATTCGTTTCTTTCACCCAGATCATAATTATTTAACCTAACTCATGTTGAGCTGCATTATGTGTTAATCGTGTGTCAAATTTGTTTAACTTTTCTTATCACAAAAAATATTCTTTTAAAAACAACTCTTCGAAATTCTTCAGAGAAAAAATACTTTATCCTAAAATTTATTTCCTCTCCCTTTCTGTCTGAGTTGATTCCCAGTGCTCTGCCTCTCATATGAAGGATATACCACTCATTTTCGATCACTTCTTTCCAATTCAATACCTCTTTCTTTATGTTTGTTTAAATCGAAGCCTTTGAAGAAATTCTTCTCATTTTTATGTTTACCTCATTTTCGAAGGACTCCAACAGTTATTTCAGTTTTGATTTTTCAGATTTGATTTCTTTTCGATTCTTTGGATTCTGAGTTGTTATAGCCATACATTCCTCATACCCTAAACCAGACATCACTGGCAGTGTTGCCACTGTCCTGCCTATCAGTGCTTACTCTTATAAATACAGAATATTCTTATGATTACAATACATATAAAGTCTTATATTTCTCTCTTTTTCTATCGTTTTTGACACCTGTCAACAGCATAATAGCCCCCATTCTCTACACATTTCTCTGCGAACAACTGTTTCTCATATAAAAAGGAAAATATAATGTTTATAATACTAAACGACTAAACATTAGTGTTATAGACATAAAACTCGAGCCATAAGTTTATATAAGCATAAAATTTTCAAAAGAAATACTCGTTTTTTAGCCCCGGCTTCTCTCACTTCGCCTTTGATAATAACTTTACAGCACAGGTACCCGAGTGTTATGTATAGTTAATACGTCTATAAGTATTTTATTAGCTGTTTATGGCATCGCATCGCAAAAAACGAACTCGACCAGTGCTCAAACATAATGCAGCCTTACTTTACTTTATTTGGTTTTATAAATATCATTATTTTGTTCCAAAAATATTTTATATGGTTTTAAGTATTGAATATATGTATAAAAATACTTATTTCCGGATATATTTGTGTATAGTTTTTGGTTTATTTTTTTAGTATTATAAACAAAATGCTTGTTATTATGGAATGTATTCTTTATATTGCTTTTTGAAGATTTGTTTCTTAGATTTTCTGTTTCGGTAAATATGTTTGAATTTTATATGTTTTTATTCGTAGAACTTTTTTTTGAAAAAAGTATTAAAGACTAATATTATTGGTAGAGGTTTTCTCCCCTAATCTGCAGAATGTCTTTCCAAACCCTCATTATCTGATAGAATATGAGTTTGCATTTGTGAACATAATTTGCTTTAATATACCATCATTTTTCGCCCAATTAAGTAGTGTTTAGTTTAATAGTTAATTGAATGTTAGCATTATTTTAGTTGTTTTAGAATAAATCGGTAGAAAAGTATAAATTTTAACAAAATCTAAGCTTCATTTCCTCCATTTCCTATTTCCCGATAATAATGATAAATATGATCCAATACTTTCCGTTTTTCTTTCATTAAATCTAATTTTTATCATTAGTATTAAGTTATTTTTCTTCTATTTTACTCAATCAGCCGATCGATACACTAAAAAAATTATCTGAAATCATATCTAAAAAAAAGAAATTAATTATTTATATAAAGAATTTTTGGTTTTTCTATCAATTCTTCTATTATTTCATATGTTTTATTAATTTCGACTCTGATTTCATCCCTCGATATCTGATATAATAATAATCGAATCGAAACACTCTTTTTTTGTCTCTCAATCAAACCGTGCAGTCAGTTCTGGAGTGCTTTCAAACAGAGGTGAGTATCTGTGCCTCCATTACCACCACTAATAAAAACAGTTACCAAACAAAACAAAACTAGATCGTTTTGATTTAGAAGTGAAATAGAAATGGAGAAATAGTAGCTTAATATTGATTCCGAGCCAATTCTCTCGATTCACAAGTTATGTTCCAATCAATAACTCGTTTCATCATTTTTGTTCACTTGAAACATATCTATAGACATAGTGTTTAGGGTTTGGTCTAATTTTTTGTGTTTCAGTTTTTCTTTTTTGAATCTTTTTTATTGTTTCGTTTTTTATTCTTGCTTTTTTTTGCTGGTTTAAAGCAATGTAATTTTGATTTTGAAGACTCGCTGCTGTGCCAGTGCTGGGCAGAAATGCTATAATCATTTTTCTAGCTCTCAATCCCCTCGAATATATTTAAAGCCATTTATATTGTGATAGAAATACTGTAATCGATCGATACGTCTATCGATTGGTTTATTTCTTTCCGACTTCTAATCCTCTTATAATTTTTCCATTAAAATGGACATCGCTCAGCACCAATTAGACTTTTTAAAGGGACCATTATATGTATATATATCGGGATAACCAAGATCTACAACTAATATATATTAGAGAAAAGAACAAAATCCAAAACAAAAATTTCAAATATATTCTTAATCTCTTTGAATATTGTTTCCTGAGCTTATGTGAGGGTCATTCTGTACTCTTGGTTATTCTTTTATATTTATATATATTTATCAAAAAATGTTCAGAAGATTTATATAATACCATCAAATCCGAAATTTAATGTATTTTTAGATCCAATTCTTTACGATTGAAAAGAAGTTTAGCCTAAAAACTAAAAGCATATAAGACTTAATTAAATGTCAGAAAAGATAATTTTGTTGACTCATCTTTTACTTCAGAGGTTGACATTGATCTGATCCAAGCCGTGACAGTGGCATCACTGCCTCTAAACAACCCATTCGTTCAGTTTTTTATTATTTTCCAGTCTCTCTATCGACAGAAAATTCAATTCTGTGCACAAAATTAAATGTTTTTCTCTCCAATCTGTAAATGTATGTCATTTTTGGCTTTTTTTGCTGAATTCGCTGAAAAATTCTTATTTCCCTTTAATTGAATGTAATTTTGAAAAACAAAATGTTGAGCTGTTTTTCCTTCAAATGAAAATTTCTGGTCTTTTCTCTATATGTTGTATGTCTTTGAATGTGTAAACATAGTTAACACTCATTGCACTCGAATCTCATTAAATGATGAAAACAATTGAATGTGATTTCTGTGTCATTTGCCTTTAATTTGGCCTTAATTTAGCTTACTCTTTTGCTGCTCTTCCCCGTGGCTCTCCTTTTGCTTCAATTCGTATGCCTTGTTGTCTGTATGTGTGTGTGCCTCTCTACTGATAAGACTTGGCACAGAACAAGGAGAGCCCTTATCTCTATCTGTAAAGTTTATGTAACCTAACCTCTGATCGCATACATTATGTTTGTGTCTGTTGTGTAGTCCCCTCTGGATGTGTTTTATGTATCCAACCAATCGATCCTCTCCCTCATCCCTCTCCATATGCCTCTCCATAAGCCTCTCCAATATAATTCCAATGGAAATCTGGACAATTTTCTCCCAAATTCGATACAATACTGTACTCTACTGTGAACCCAATCCAAACAGAAATTCAAATGCATTTTAAATGAAATGTTCAGTGCTTTGCTTCGTCTCAGTTCGTAACAAAACATGCAAACAGATATTGACTCTCCCTGTTTCCCTCCCCGGCCCTATCCTTCGTATGGCTCATGTATTGGCGTTTGCGAGCGTAGTAGTGCAATCTCATAGTCAGCATGCAATCCATTTCATAGTATTGCTATATCGGTGCCAAATTCAAAAATGCAAAAGACATACAATTTTCGCCGTTTGTTAGCAATTTTCGGCCAAAGAATAAATTTAACCGAAAAATTGCTTTTGATTAACATTTTTCTGATATAAAGCTTTGACCACTTTTTGTAATCTTTCGCATCAATTCTCTCAATGAAAAGACCAAAAGTATAAAAATTGCTTACATTTACAGAATTTTCTGCCTCTTCTTCCACTGTTAGAGCCTAAGACTCAACTCTAAAGTGGATGAAGAAGAGTATAAAAAATTCTCATCTCCTTTAGTCTGACCTCTGAGACCATTAAAGTATATTTCAAATTAAGTTAATGCAATACAACACCAATTCTTATATGCAATCCTTCGCTTAAATTCACGTCTTTTTTACTCTTGTTTAATATATACGGCTATTAATTCTAATAATAGTCTGTTTTATTCTGTGCTCTCTATCGCATACTTTTCCCTTCGATTAAACTTTTCTGTCCAGTATTTGCGGCGAAATATTTCTCTTTAATAGTGTTTTTTCATGCAATCAATTGCTTCAGTCTTTTCGCTTGGAATGAGTTTTTATTTTTCATTCGGGGTTTTATTCCTCGCCTTCTCTTATTCTGTTCTATATTCTAGACATCACTTCTAATGCATGAAATTATATTCAAATATATGGATAGCAATGATTTTTCTGGTGTCGGAGGCCTCTCATAAGACTGTCCTTTCCTTCTGATGGCTTTTATTCTGATTTTTTTATATTCTTTGGTATTCTTTGAGATTTAGATTTGAGTTTTTCTAAAAAACTTTTCAAACCATTAGTCCGACTATTCTTCTTATAGTGAGAGCTCCGACCGATCAAAATCATGAAACGAAAACTTAAATCTAGCAAAAAATGTCATCAATTCTAGTTTAAATGTAATATATCTTCTCATTTTTGCCACTATTCCTCTATTTTATGGTCTGTTCCCAAACAGTGTGCACTTGAGTCACACAATACTAATGTATTTTATTGCTTATCCACTCTTTTTCTTGGATTTTACTTCAGTCGTGTGTCTGTGATCCGGGGCCAAGTGATTAGTCGGGAAGGCAATGGTCTTATAGGCATTCGTGTAAGCGTTGCCACCGACTCAAATTTTGGATTCACTCTCACACGAGGAGACGGATGGTATGAATCCCTAATTCACTGTCCTTTGACTATATCTAAGATTTAGGTCACTTTCAAAGCTCTAAATTTTTTGCAATTTTTCTTATTATTTGTGCCCAACTCTCGACTTTGGTATTGGACATGTCTTATGGAATCGTTGAATGGTCTGGTATTGGTGTCTGTTGTTAATGGTGTGACTGACACTACAGGTTTGATATATTGGTGAACGGTGGCGGTGCCGTTGCCTTACAATTCCAGCGAAATCCATTTCATCCGATTAAGCGAACTGTTGTCGTTCCCTGGAATGACATTATTGTAATTTTGAATCCGGTTGTCATGTCTTCGGCGCCTTCAGATGACACGGATGCCACTGCACTGCCAGATCCATTTAATACAGGTTCGCCACACTTGACATGAATAGTGATGTTGTAGTCTTTGCTGTTTTTATTTGCTTTTGTTATTAGTCTTGCAATGAAAGCCATAGTCTTTTGACTAATATATAACTGTCATAACATATCAGACACTATATTACGTCCCTCTCTATAGGTGTCCGACTTATGATTAGCGATAAGAAACGCAATCAAACGCAATGGCATTGTCTTCAACACGACTACGATCTGATGAAACCAATACTTCATGAGAGTCTACGTCCGGGAGCGCAGGGAGGCTGCACTGAGAACAGTGCTGTTATCGCTGAGACTCAGGTCAGCCTCTAATCTAATTCAAGACATGATTTCCAGCAATAAATTTACTCCTCTTTTCGGCGAAGAAACCCAAATAAAGTTCAGCAAAAAGTGATAGAAAATGAAAAAACTTTTATGACTTTCAGATTTATTTCTTGATTTAAAATATTTTTTATATTCGCCTCAAATTGAGCCCAAAAGTAGTGTAAATCAATGCTTTGATTTATGGCTCAATTCTGTGAAATGAGTCAAAACAAGTAAAAATTGAAATTCATTTTAAAACTTATGAGGGGAGAGGGAGGGAGGGAAGGGAGAGAGAGAGGGTCTGAAAAACTTAATTTAAAATTTTGATTCTCTACGAACAAAACATTTTAGTTTTTCACTTTTAGTAATTTTCATTTTCTGAGCCTTCCTTTACCTCCCATTCCTTTAGAAAATTTATTACTCGATTCTGAAATTCTGATTTTCATTGACTCGAAACTAATGCTTATTTCACGTATGACCAGGTCTTGCAGGAAAGTTTGGCCATTCCCGGCTCTCATTTGCACTTGGTCTATCATAGTTCGTACAGCCAGGGCTATTTATCTACTATTCACGTTCAATTGACGCCATCAGTTATACCAAAAGGTTTACGACTTGTGCTCTTAAGAATTGTTATCGAAGGCATATTATTTGAGAAGACCTTTGAGGCCGACCCCGACATTAAATATACTTATTCTTGGAATAAAAGAAATATCTATAAACAAAAAGTCTATGGAATTACTGTCGCAAAGGGTTTGTGCCAATCAGTGACTAACTTCTGGTCTTTCATTAATTTTATTAATCCTTTTCTTAGTTTTCGTCGGATATGTGTATAAAAACTGCGGACAAACCATTTGGACGGCACTATCGACAACTCTGAGAGGCTATGATATGGATATATCAGAGTTGGGTTCTTGGAATTTGGATATTCATCATCGATACAACTTTCACGAAGGAGTCCTGCAAAAGGGCGACGGAACCACTGTCTTCTTCAAACAACAACCAAGAGTCATATCAATACTTATGGGCAATGGTTTGTCTAGAAATCTCATCTGTGGTCAAGAATGTAATGGCTTGGCTCGAGATAATCGATTGCTATCACCGATAGCGTTGACCAGTGGTCCCGACGGCAGTGTATATGTAGGGGACGCTAATCTAATTAGAAGGATAACCCCCGAAAAACAAGTGTTCACTGTCTTCAAACACAAGAGTCTTCGCAATTCATATCAATACCACATTATGTTTAGTCCAATTGATGGTCACCTCTATATATCTGATCCCGAAAGACATCAAATTCTTAAAATCCATTCGTAAGGACTTTGAATTGTATTTCTATTAACTTTTAACGTGTATTCATGCGGTCAGAATCGACAAAGTAGAAGATCCCGAAACTAATTTGGATGTAGTGGTCGGCAACGGCGACCGCTGCTTTCCGCACGACCCGCTTAAGTGCGGTGATGGTAAACCGGCGCCCGAGGCTCGTCTTATTTACCCCAAAGGAATGGCGTTCGGAACCGACGGCTCGTTATACTTTGCTGACGGGAACAGTATCCGAATGGTTGATAATCACGGAATAATCCATACAATTATCGGTGACCGAAACCATCAGAAACAGTGGAAACCCATTCCATGCAAAGGAACTCTTGCCGTCAATGAGATTAAACTTCATTGGCCGACACATGTGGCCATCAATCCATTGGAGGGTACCTTATATTTTATAGACGATCATATGGTACTGAAGTTGGCGCCCGACCGACGAGTTATGATAATTGCTGGCAGTCCTGCATATTGTAAGATATCTGAAAATAAACAGAATTATAGCCGAACCGCAGGCTATAACTCAGGACTGTTCGCTAATTTTGCTTTTGGGCCGACGGGTATACTATTGTTTGATTTGTTGTTCACTCAATTTTAACTGTTTCTCTAATTTCCCGAAGGAATCCTTTACGTGACCGAAGTTTCCGACGATGGCGTCAATCGAGTCCGAGCGCTGACCCAAGAGGGAGAACTCATTCATTTTGCGGGAAGGAAATCCAATGTGCGGCACTCCTGTCCAGTAGAAACATGCAGAGATATTGGCGCTAGTAATTGTACCTGTGCTTTGCCAAACTTACCAGGACTCATACCTCAGCCCAATGAGTTTGAGGTATAACTTTTGCTCTCAAATTAATGTATAAATAACTTCAAAATCATTGGTTATTTGGGCTTTTAATTCAATTTTTGAAAATTCTTTTTCATCAAAAAATAATAATAATATCTTAATATTTCTTAATAATTATCATTTAGTTATCTAAGAAACTGTCAAATTATTGTTTAGTATCAGAAGAACTGTTTTCAGGGCCTTCCTGAGGACGGGTCGGAACATTTAATTCCGAACAATTTTATTCAGATTTAATCGATTCGAC
>JAQIWP010001879.1:0-12920 GCA_034695525.1 Euzetes globulus
CGTCTCTAAAGAGTTCAAAATAGCACCAGGTATTAATTATGTCAATTGTATTATTTAATTTATATCTTTGTTCATAATTAAAGGCACAACCATTCACGACAATTCAAGGGCCGACTTTTGTAAACTCCGTTTTAATTCTACTCTTTTCACTCAATTGCGAGCTTTAAGTCCAACCAATTCTTCAATTCTTTATGATTCGAGAAATTATAAGCAAACGAATCCAATCAATTACACGGCTCTCGGTTTACAATGGATTCAAAACAACCTCGTTCACAATGATTTCTATGGGAATAGACTCCCAGAGACTGACGTCGAACAGCCCTCGTATCAGGAATACCAATACAAGCCAAGAGATCCATATTCAGACGGCCTTTTCGATCACAATTTTGATCCCCGACCAGTTAATTACGACCGAATTTTCAAACCTCGGCGAAGATACAAACGACACGTTGGAGTTCATGACGGGGAAGGCATTCAACGAGTTATCTCAACAGGTATTTCATTGAACAGTAACCATTGATTCTTTTAATTAAGGCATTGCAAATCAGGCACTTTGGCCCCTCAGCTCAACCATGACATGAAGACCATTGACATAATATTTGCTACATTTTGGTTCCCGCCCTCACAAAATGTTCGTTTGATGTCACCCGAAGTTCAAGAATGTATCGCTTCATATATGGATCCACGAGAAGAAAGTAGACGTCGATTGGAGAACAGCGGCACATACTTCAATCAAATGAAGTATGACCACGACAGCTATGTTGCAGCCATCACAGACATATGCCTCAAACAAAACGGTGAAACCACACAAACAGAGTCACTTACAAATAGCTTGGTCAAAGATATGGGAGAAATGACCTTATTTCGACTCAATCTTAAATGTGTTTCCGATCAGAAGTCAGAAAAGGTTGGCGCTATTAAAGATTATAGTCATCAGTTGTGGCCCTCATATATGGGGGCCGACGCCGACTGTATTGTCAAACTAAATGATGTCAGTCTTGATGTTAAACAATAACTGTTTAATAAATTTGTTGTAATTTTGAAAGTTGCAAGATTTTTATTCATTTATAATTTTCATCTTATTTTGTCATAAAATACAACTTTATATCTCATCTCATTTTCCAATATTTAGAATAGTTTTCAGCCCTTTTTTAACACAGTCTGACCCCTTAATCAAACTTCAAGATTTAAATTTGTCTATTTCCAATTGTATTTCGGTGAAACGACAGCTTTTAAAATTAAAATACCCACTATTAACGGAACCCAGACTTTGCAAGTTGTGCATAACACTCATTAGCAATAGATATTTAAATATTGAAATTATTTTTTATTCTTTGACAAATATTGTGTCAGTAATTTATGTAATATTTTAGGGGAAAATATATTTGTTGCTTAATTTGTCAACTTTTGCAATTATAATTGAATCAGAGACATACCAAACAACCAAAGCGAAGACATCTTCAAACGGCCTTTTTTGATGACAATTTTGCATCGATTCCGTATAAACAAATATTTTAGAAATATATGAAAATTTATCTCTGGATTAATTGGTAAAATTTAAGTATCATTGAAGAAATTCAAACACAATTTTATTCCAAAATTTGAATAGAATACACAATTCTATTTCACATCTAACTATAGTGCTTTTACCATGCATATTTGCTTTCACAGAAGAAACAGGTGTGCCAACGTCCCCGAGGCTGCTCAAGATGCCTGATCTCCGAATAGGAGATAAATTTGTCCTCAAATCAGACGAAAACCAGCAGGATCTAACTGTGCTCTAGAGTTGGTTGGCTATTAGTTCTATACCCCTTGGGCAGCGCTGAAAGAAACCACTTTAATTAACTGATCATTGAAGACATAGAACGAAATATTGATTTTTTAAATCTCAAATCAATAGAGGATTTTGGTTTCCAACTAATAATTTGCAGCTCTTCTGCATCTTATTTCCCAAAACACACACTATTTTACTATTCGATAGCTTTGAAAGATTTTAAACTTAAAAATGAAGTGATTTTTGATAACTTATCCAAAATTTTTAACTTTAAATTTAAACTATCATTTAATTATCAAAAATAACTAAAATTCACTAAAAATCTAATCGATTAGAATTAAAAATAGTATTTTGATTATTAATTAATGAAAATATTCAATTAGTTCCTAAAATCTTTTTATTATTATCAATTAGAATCTAGATATTCATCTGCTGATGAAATTCGATAAAAAGGTTTAATTGAATAAAGGATTGGGAATAATTTTCAAAGAATTTTGAAAAAAGCTCCTTTAGTTTAATCGATTGATTGAAATCAATCAAGCGATAAATTCAATGGCGGAGTTAAATAAATTGTGGTGATCTAGCAGTTTTTGTCAATAACTTATTGCCATTGCTTTTAATAGAAAAATAGATTCAATTATAGGTTCGGAAGAAATATAAAATTTGTTCACAAATATGTCAGGGATGTTACCGCTCTTTTCAAGCTTTATCAGCATTTCAAATCATATTGAAACTGAACCTACAATTATTTTTCAAAAATCTATTTGTTTTATATTATTACTGTTAAAGTCAATTCTTGAAGAAGATGGCAGTTTTAAGATGTTTGAATATGCTCAATTGTCTAGATCAATTTAGAAATTGGATTGTTTTTTGGCCATCTCTGACAAAGTCAATGGAAGACGATTTTGTGTAAAGACGTGTCATTTGTTACAAATAATACTTTCATTTGATCCGATACTTAGAGGCAAAACAATGCTGGGCTCAGAATAACAGAAGAGAGTTAATGGACGTAACGGTATATCGAAGTGTTGGATGTTTTGCTCCAAATGATGACTTTACCCGAAATGAATGTTTGCTTTTGTATCGGTCCCGTGAGACAGACCCACAGATATTACTATATTAGTGTTGGCTTAGGTCTGGATTCGATCCAATGCAAAATCACACACTTTTATGGGATTAGTTTTATACAAAACTAAATTACTTGACGTCTCATTCAACAGTTACCTTAAATTAAATCATTTACTTCAATCAAATTTAGCAAAACCTGTATGCAGTCAATTGTGTCAACCACTTCCACCAATGTCTTCATATACTAAACCTTTTCAATTAGATCTTTAAGGTTTTTCTTATATTTTAAACTCAAAATATTTATTCGATTCATCAATAAATTAAAGGGTTATAGAGATTTTTGAAACCAAGTTAATATCAGTTAAATTATTTCTTCAAAATTTATTGTTATTTCTTTCGAAAAATGACAAAATCGACTTTGCCATTAAAGTTAGAATAAATGTATTTGATGATTCTGATGGTCAAGGAGGTAAAGTCTAAATACACACTGATTTTGAACTCTATTAGGTAGCTTTCAAGAAGATAAAAGCTCCTTCCCAAGGAGTAAATAAAAAGGTTTTTAGTGATTTTGCCAGAAATTTAGTGTCTTTTTGAGGACGTTCTAAAAATTGGTTCCTAATTAAAGTTTTGAAAAATATTTGATCAAAGATTTCGTTTTTAAAAATGTTTCAAAGTACCCTGTATCCCCAGAAAAATATGAAAAATATTCTATTCCTGAAGTGTTGTGAACCGATCTGTTAAACTACTAATAGAAAATACAATCGAAATTTGAATGTGCCAGCCATTTTTTATTCGACTCTTTATTATCAAAATAAAATTGTACAATAAATATATTTGACTCAAATGATCTAAATAATGAATATTCACTAAAAAATATTAATTAGTTTAAATTATAAATTTTAAATATATTATCAATGAATTTAGAATTAATCTACAATAAACAATGTAAATGCTGATTCATTCAATTCATTGCAATTCTTTATAAAAGAACATATAAGGTCCATCAATAAAAAAATTTCGGTTAGAGATTTTGAATAACTCCTAAACAGCTCAAGATATTTTAATTCTCTAAAAAATATACGTAAGACACATATCCAAAAAATATTTACCACAGGAATGAGTGATCTTTTTAATAAGAAATGAAAGGTTTGCAAAGGTCATATTTACAAAGTGTAGATAGATATTGAAAGAAGATTTGCGGAACTTTTATTTGCTATATAAATAATAAAAATTGAATTAGGAATAATGCCAGGGTGAGAAATCAAAATTGATATTATTTAATCGACCGTTAGAAAAAAGCTAGAGAGTCCCATTGACTGTTAATGAATTGGTTGATGTGTTGACCACAAGTATGAGTTAAGTTTTCCCCAAAAATTGTCAGCCAAAAAACCTGTTGGCATATGCTGGCTCACTTGTCAAATATTACCGATTTTTTAAATATCTGACCCTCACATCAAATCCGATTTTTATGATTTTAATATCAAATAAAAGGTAACCATGTCTTCCTTCAATATTTATACTTATAGTACACATAGTTTCACTTGTGGATATGACTTTTGCAAATTGTAAACCTTCAATTTGCTCCTAGCATTAAAAAGGTCACGTCATTCATTCTTGTGGTATACAATTTTTGGATAGGGGTCTTAAGTATGTTTTTTAGATAATTGAAATATTTTGAGCCGTTTAGGAGTCATTCAAAATCTTCGACCGAAAATTTTTTATTGATGGGCCTTATACTGAATTAAGGATTCTGCTGGATTATACCAGTGTGACCTAACAGAATGAATAAGAAATTCTAATTATATATAGATTCTATATTTTGGAAATATTATCGAATTCTAGTGTTTAGCATAAAATTAATGATTAGTATACGGAAAGATTCCCATATTTTCACATTGTCTAATTTCACTATCGATCCCAACCCCGACATGGGATCTAAGTTCACAATCACACTGATTTCGGGAAACAACAATCGAAATATCAACTTGCATTTTCACAAATTGGTTGATGACTCAAATTTATGATCAAAACTCATTGTAAAATTATGAATTATCTTTTTACTAGTCATAAAATTTATAAGACAACTGAAACTACCTTGCCTATACAATTTTAGTGTTCATATGCATCTGACTTATAATTTCAAGAATTCAATAAAAAAAATATAAGCTCATACTAGTAAGCTATAAAGTATTATTTTGGTGTAATCTTATGAAATCACATTGTCTATTTTCACATTCTATAATTTTACATAGCTCAAAGTCCTGGCCCAACTCTGTGAAATTAGAGGAATGTTTCTGTATTAAGAATTTTTACTGTCTCAAATCCACTTCAACTTAAATTTTTACTTCATTTTAGTTTGAATTCTGAGAAAAGCTAAATATTTTTTAGTAAAAGAATACTTGTCAAAAAATTAATAAATAGTTAATTATATACCGTATTCCCTCACATTGTATGGCATGACGGTATAAATTGAAATTGGGTTTAGTGCCAGTATACCTCGAGGTAGACCGGCATGCTGATATAAGTGAGGAGAACATCAGTAAAATCAAAGAATAAATTTTATACAGAAAAACAAAATAATTATAAATAAAAAAACAATTTTAAGAAACAATGACTTTAGGAATAAGATAAGCAAATGTGTCAAAGCTTATCTGAATTGAAGTCAGTGTTGATTTTACATTTATTCAGTGGACTTTAAAATTTGATTCATTACATCTAAACATTAAAAATCTATTAAGAATCCGATGATTAACAAGAACTTTAATTATATTACGTTTTCTATTTACTATGATACTAAATAATTAAAGAATTAAAGTGTAAAAAATAAAATTGACATTTAATTGTATAGAAATATTTCCCTTACTTTATATCGACATGCCGGTAGACACTATAAAACCTTTTTAAAGAAAATGGTCAATTTGACTTATACCGGCATGCCGCACAATGTGAGGGAATTCGGTATTATTATACTTTTAGTTTTCAAAATATCAATCAAATTATCAAAATTTAGTCGAATAAAAAAATCAGTAAAATCTTTTCAATTCACTTCATATTGACAGTAAGTATACAATATTTTTGTTTTTCAAAAGTTCCTATTCACTTTTACAATAATAAAGGGTTGTTTTTATCTAGCCTATTCTGCTCTGGACTCAAGGTTCAGCATATAATACGATTATCTTATTAAGCTTACATTTATCAGCTATCACCTACGCAAGGTCCTAACAGGTTGATACATATTATGTGCTGGAACTTGAGTCCAGAGAAGAATAGGTCTGGCTAGTTAAAACAACCCTTTATCACTTTTTAAGAATAATTTGAAAAAATTATTTTCTATTAATTATTTAAAATCGACATAATTTTACTTTGAAATTAGATTTATTTTTAAGGGTCACCGAGTTGAAAGACCTAGGGGGACGGCTGAATCTCAAAAATTTCTTTCTAAAAAAGGGCCATTTCCGGCCAAAATGGACCGAAAAGAGCCATTTTCTTAAAAATAAGTTTATTTCTGTTGATTTTAAGCATAAATTAGTTTAATTAGACTATAATTATGCTAGTTTGCAAGTTTTAAAGCTAAATTCCTTAAAGTAAACAACAAAATGGCTGAATGTTTTGGCCGCCATTTGCAAAATTGTTTAAATAATTATTTTAATTTCATTAGCAAAAATTCTCAAATTTTTAACTAAATTTTCCATCTAGGAGGCAAGTACGTTGGCCACCTGATTATTTTATTACTTTTCTTTGAAATTGATATTGATTACTTTTCAATATACCTTTATTTCATAATTTAAATTAATAAATTAGTTTAAAAATATGTCTATAAATTGATCTTTCAATATAAGATATGAATGAATCTGAAATTTGTGTCAATTTAACTCCAGATTCGATGAATATATTTTCTGTCTGATTGCCACAAAAATTGGCACTGAATAGAATGAAGAAGGAAAATTTTATTCAATAATTGATGTATATTTTATTTGATTCAGAACTAAATAAATGATGATAATCATGACATCAACAATAATCATGCTCATTTTAATTGACTTGGAATGAAAAATTAGTTTCTTTATTAAAATAATATTTTATTATTGAAGAATAGGAATGACTAGCATTTGATTGAAATATAAGTAATAAATATTAAGATCTGTAGAGAAGTATCGCTGAAAATGACATAAATTTGAAGATAGAATTGAAAGAAAATTTGCTAATTTGTATTCGAAGAGCGGACCCATAGCTCTGTCATTGTTATGATGGCGTTCATCACAAAAGATGATGATAATGATGATGGCCCGATCTGAGAGAATGGCAACACTTTAATCTTTATATATATGAAAAGGAAAGCCAAAGAGAGCTCAATAACTCAGAGTTATGGTCTTGATTTGTGACACTGGGCTCTCCTATCAAAACTGTACATAACTTACAAGAAATACAGTATAGATATTGAGTATACGATTATGTTATGTACAGTCGGGGTCGCAGAGCACTGGTATCGATCGGCACAGGCTTTGGCTGAGCGTCATTGTGAGTGACAACTTGACGGATGCCATCGTTTCAAATATTCTGCGCCAGGATTTACAGAAATGGCATTTTCGCTGTAGTTTATGAGAGAGACTTAACGCATCGCAATAGCAATGGTACGGCTTTGGTATTGCAGTGCCATTTGCTTCGATTCTTCAATGTCTTCAATGTCCTCAATGTCTTTAGATGTGTAGTCGTTATACCTCTTTGTGATGAATAGAGTAACCATTAGAGCGAGCGTTACGTCCCTTTATATAAGAGCTTAGTCGGCAAATAAAAATTTAAAACTTTGGTGACTCTAAAAAAGACAATATAAATCATTTTGAGTAAACCCCGATTCGACCATAAACTCAGAGAGCAATACAGAGAGCAGTCAGTTAGGGATGAGAGAGGAATGCCTACAAAGAGCGTGAGAGAGATGATAGTTGAGAGCATTTGCATTATAAACTTTTTGACATTTTCGCAGAATTGATACTTTGCTATATGTGTTGTGCGCTCCGCTGTCTCTGCTGTCGGTGTTTGAGTGGAGTTGCAGTGCAGTGGTGGTGGTGTGCATCACATCTCATCACTTTGATATGACATATTCAGATGCTGTTGCCGGGCAACGAGGCCTGCAATAAGTTTTGACTATTTATTGCCTGACTGTTTTAATGAGCATAACAAATGGATATGATCAGTCTCAGCACGACCATCAATCCTGTGCCTCAACGTTGACGTCTAAAATGCACGAATCAAGTCTTGTGCAGACACTTGATTTGTGGTTATTGCCATTGCATTACGATTATATTACTTGTGCCCATATATTGGCACTTTCACTACCAGTGCCATCGCATCTGAATTATGAACGTCTAACTAATAATATTAATAGCGAATAGTTATATAACTTATACCGAATAGAAATAATAATAATAATACTAATAATAATAGCGATTCACTAAAAAGAGTCGAAAACTAAAATAAAGTTAATAACAAATATAAGTTTTATCGCAGAAACTGTTTTACATATATTTTATCAGATAATTACTGCCATAAACTTACAAAATATTCACTTTATATGAAACGTTAATTTATGTTCAAATATACAAAACTTTCGACTCATTTAGAACTTTGTTTAAAGAAGTTTTTAACACAAACCTTGATTTATGGCTTATATTTGTATTATTCTGTTTACTAAACAGGCGTTCAGTATATTTGTCAACAAAGTTGTGTCCGCATCACAACATTATGAGTACAAACATATTTTGAGCAATTTTTTAATACTATTTCATACCATTAGAAACTTTTTGGTCTCAATTTTATGGATGGGGTCAGCACTGAGTGCGCGAATCGTATTTATGAAAATGTTTTCTCTTCTAATATTGTGGACATAAAAGTCTATTTTTCACGTAATAAAGCGATCGTAAAACTTCCATAAAGTCTAAAGGAATGGACATCAGATCATAATCATTATTTATACCTTAAAATAATAAGTCGGTCGACACGAATAACTCCTGTTATGTGGGCTCTGCTCTACTCAGACACTACAGAAAACATGCATTGGAGATGGCTTTACAGAAAAAATGGTCTAATAAAAAATCAAAATCACAGAACACATCATATATTCGTACAAAATATATGATGACTTTTTTCGGGTCTTCCTCTGCTTCTCATTAATAGCAAGCAAACAGAAAATCATTTTTAGTTTTATATATGAGTCCTTCAATATCAGATGTCAGGCGCGTACCTGACATCACCCTTCACATAGTCTCCCTTTTTTGATGCACTTATTCTTTATTTGATTTTTCAATCAAATTCTTTTTGAGTAACAAAATCTGTTTGATTCAAGAAATAGCTTCTGAAAGACATCTCGATATCATGTCATTACATAAAATCATTTTCTTCTTTTCATTCGATATCGAATGATAACACCAATTATCAGTCATCAAACCAATCTTGATTATCAATACCTAGCTGATTCGAACAAAACCAAAATTCAAATTTATTTATTCCTTCATTTATTTTCTTTATTTTCTTTCAAAATAAACTTTAATTAATTTTGAATTGAAATAATATGAATTTAAAATTCAATTTAAGAAAATGATTAAAAATTAGGACAAACTTTACATTTATTAATGTTTTTTAATGCAATTATTTCTTTCTTTTAACGATTTCTTGTAATAAATGACTCAATTTCTTTATCTATTAATCGAAACTCAATGATAGAGATTATGAACTGTTTTGTGAACAAATAAATATAATATTTAATCAATTAAACTAAAAATGTTTTAAACTCATAACGAAATTCCAGCGAATGTAAGGCTTGACTTATTTTTTCATTAAAATAATTGATATTTTCAGTAATTCATAGGTTTCTAAAATTAGGAATTAATGATAAAAGTGATCAATCATTGGTTGCTTTGAATTCAATTCACTTCTATTTCTAGAATTTCAATCGAAAAAATTACCATAACATAAGATAAGTAATTCTTTATCTATCATTCAAATGACAAAAATGATTCAATTCATCAAATGGTTGGTCGAATGATTAGTCATCTGTGATGTGAATAATATTTACTTGGTTTTTTAATTTAATAAAAACGATAGAATTGAAGTTGAAATGATAAAAATGCCACAAACAGATTACACATTTGTCCAAAAATTGCAAACATCAAAAATGAATAAAGAATTTTAATTACTAATAATACTTAAGGGGAATACAAATAAGATTAATATTTGCTAAAAAACAAGTTAATGATCCATAAATTCAAGAAAAATCATGTTTTCTTATTAGTTTTTCTCGAATTAATTGAAAATTTTTTTTTTTCGTGAAGAGATCAAAGAAAAGCATGAATTCATTGTTAAAACTCTTTTTCCTTTAGAAAAATATTCATTCATTGATAAAAAGGCAATGTTTTGATGGCTTTGATAAATAATTATCAACTCTTTGAGGAATAATTTACACAAAATTGAAAACCAGGTGTAGTTTAATATAAAAGGCATATAAGACAACAACAAAAATTTATTATTTTTTATTTATGATCATCAGTGCCGTCATAAACGCAGATCTGATATATTGAGAAGTATTTGATAAATGTTTAAATAGATTCTAAGTCATTGTGAATGGTTTGTGAGTCAGTCTGACTGGTCTCACACCTGCAGTCGATGCAATCGATCATCTCGTCATTCACGGAGATTCGTCACGAAATGCCAAATTGTTTTACACATAAATTATTATTTGACTCCACATCTGCTGATCAACACATTAATAACTGCCAAACAATAATACTTAGCTCTGATGTTAACGTTTTTTTGTGAGGCTCTCATATTTGATGAAAATTACTGCAATACTTAATGAGAATGTCATACATTTAAACTTAACAATTGTTAGATTTTTATTCCGAACCAATTTCAACCCCTGTATGTCCTCATTGTTTGTAATATCATTCGTATTAAATGTGATCAATTCTACCACTTTTTATTCTGAGCGGCAAAAAAATTCTTCTCCGGTGACTAACAATTGATTTGATCGTTGAAAAGCTGTCTTTAGTTATATTTTTAGATAGTATTGAATGCAAAACCACTTTCATTGTTATTTTGATTGATCACAAATCAATCACTTTCTATACACATATTCTTTTCGAACGAATGTTTTTTAAAACTTGTTTTTCTCTGTTTGTGAGTGCTTTGCATGAAATGACGTTTAGATTATCAATTGAATAAAATTATAAATGAATTCATAGAATGAAAGCACAGAACAAGATATTGAAGGAAATGAATTTGGTTTGAGTCGAATTTATGATAACAAACGGCAATCACTGACTTATCATTTGAACAATCGCTTGGTTCTGATCTTATTTGGAATTTTATCCGATTTGCGATACAATTTTAGAATGAGTTCCAGAAAATCGCCTAATTGATCTTGGATCATTAAAATCAACAATGGCTAAAAGAGATTTTTATACAGTCAAGGTCCATTATAATCAACCACCAATAGACACATTGCCAATTGTCGAGCACTTTTAAAACCATTCTCCATAGACTTGATGCTAAAAAAGGTCCATTAGTATCAACAATCCATTATAATCAACCATTTTGTTTGATCCGAAGGCTTGATTATAATAAAC
This sequence comes from Euzetes globulus, assembly GCA_034695525.1. Taxonomy (NCBI): domain Eukaryota; kingdom Metazoa; phylum Arthropoda; class Arachnida; order Sarcoptiformes; family Euzetidae; genus Euzetes; species Euzetes globulus. The sequence goes on from JAQIWP010001879.1 coordinate 11,461, forward strand.
TTGGACTGTAATTTGAAAATTTATGTCTAGGTGAAAATTTAGGTCTTCATTGTATAAGGTATTTTTAGAATTCCAGAGAAAATATTAGCAGTTGTTTGAAATATAATCGAATAGAAAACTAAAATACAAATAATCTTGAAATAAATTTAAAATAATTAATCGATGCATTAAAAATTGTTTGATTTAAATCTGATATAACGATAGCTTAAGAATTTCGAACTAAAATTCTATTGACTGAAAACTCGAATTTATAATTATTTTCATAAAAGAGACTACAATTGAGATTTGATTCGAGTATAATTGTCGTGAGTTTCAACAATTTTAAACATAACTAAGGCTATAAATTAAATAAATTGGCGGCGATTCCAATTAATTAGCATTTTATTCAAATCACTCAAAGACTGCTTCGACTTAACATGAATTCGACTCTTTGACCTCAAATAACAAGAATACAGAAAAGAAAGAGAGCTCTCACTCACTAACTATCCGTTTATAAGAGTTCATTATTTGCACAAATGAAACAATGTTTTCAATGAAAAAATCAATAATTTTTAAACCAATTCATTGATTTAAAGCAGATTAGAGTTCGAAATGATTTTCACACGAAAGTAATGCCAAAAACCGCTCTGAGCAACAAATCAGTAATGGGCAAGAAGATTAGCCTTCTCATATCCTTCAATTTGAACATTTTATGTGATTTATTATTTCACATTTTAAAAATGACCTCCGCGCAAATTACACATTAATAGCTACAACTTGATGAAAATGGCGTAATTTGGAGATTGGAGGCAAATTGGAGCAATTTTAAGAAGTTAAAGGTATCGAAAATCCCCGATTTGTACCCTTAACCATCACTGGAAATAAGTGATTGTGTGCTTTCATGAATTCAACATAAATTGTTTGCAAACAAATATTTTGATTTTCAACTTCTAAACAACTGATTGAATATGACTCGAATAAATGGGTGATCCATATCTCAATCGCTTAGAAATTCAATTTAATGAACTTTTTTGAGAAAACCTAATGACTTATTCCTTAAAATATATTCATTGAATATATTTTTATGGATCTGTTATTTCAAATATTTGTTATTTGCTTTTGAAATAGAATTGAAGAAAAAGCTAAATGTCATTGAAATAACTTAAACGACTGAATAAACTTCTTTATCTCTTTCACAAATTCAATTCTGCAGAAAAAAATGATAAATTGTTTAAAGAGAAACATTTAATTTATTCGATAGTAATTTATTGAGTCAATAGAATTCAAGTTAATACTAGAGTAGAAATTGCATTAAATTTTATGGATGATTCCAAGACTAAAAAACAAATCAATCAATTTTTTATTTCATTTTATAAGAGATCAGTCGAAATGTTTTTGCATCAAAAATCAACTTTCATTTTATTCAGGGATGGCCAAAGAGAGGGAGAGAGAGAGAGGGAGAGAGAGGGAGGGAGGGAGAG
>JAQIWP010001880.1:0-12920 GCA_034695525.1 Euzetes globulus
CCCTTATTAACGAAAAAATTTTAATTTGCCCCGAAAAAAATATAAAATAAAAACAAATGGCACCAGGCAAATTTTTAAACCCCTATTTAAACAAAGGGGTGGCCATTATCAAACAAAGAGTATGCACATCCCGAAAATTGGGCCATTTTTGTTGCAAAAAATACAAATATATTGAAGTGTTTGTCGATTAATGTCTTCATTAAATCAAATTAAATAATAATAATTTACAAATCAATAACATATTTGAGGAAATAAAACGAAAGGTCATTCCATTTGGAGACCTTTGGAGGCAGAGTGAGTGGTGAGTATGAGATAAAAACTTGATGAATGAGCAAAAAAACTTCTAACAACTTCTTAAAAAGACTTGAATTATCGCTTAAATTATTAATAACGGATCGATAGCTAACTGTAAATAAGCCATAAAATGGCTAAAAATGGCTCCTCTTTAGGACAGAACTCATTATTTCAATAATAATGATAATAATAATCAATAACTAATCCAAAGGTTTATATAAGATATAAACGTACGGAATATCGTATGATTTGGAAACGAAGGGCCACTTCTCCAGCGTCATGTCAGAGAGAACTCGTCGTCGAACAGGTCGGCTATGCCTTCGCTCTCCTCTAACGTGAAATTGTAGTCGTCTTCGGAGAGGGGCGGTTCTAAATGCAAAAATGGCAGATTTGAGGTGGGGTCGGATGAGGTCAATGCGGTTTCGTTGGCAAATTTCAGCTGATCCTCCGTTTGCAGCAGAAAACTCTTGCTGTCCATCGGCCCCAAGTCGTCGTCTTCCGATATGAATGCAAACTTTAGAGCTGTTTCCTTAGCTGTTGGGGCACACCATAAGTCAATGATTAGTTAAATATAAAAGGTTTTCAAATCAAAGCCATTACCTTTCGATTCGTCGTTTTCCTGATTGTCTCCATTAGTGCTCTGGAAATCAGAATGCAATGACTCTCCCTTTCCTTCGTCGGAATTGAGTGCATTGCCATCATCTTCAGGGCACAGGTATACTTCAATTTCGCCCCTTTCACTCTTTAACCATATTTGAAGACTCTTTATATCAAAAGGCAAACAAAATGTTGAAAATGTCGATAAAAGTTGTCAGATAAGAGTGGAATGAGGGGCGGCGCAAAAGGGGGACATACTTCTCTGGGGTCGGGTACTTCGAGTTTTGTTTCAGAGGGTGCTTTAATAGCTATCACAGTCTGGTCTGTAAATTCTCTGACGCCGCGAATGTCACGATAAGTGACGAACGCGAACCTCTTGTTGTCGAGGCTGTCGTGAGCGGCCCGGAGCTCATTGTTGGCCAATTCGATCAGTTCGTTGAGCTTCCGTTCTTTGGCATCGAGTCTGGCGTTTTCCATCTCCATCTTTATCTTCTTTGCGATCACAGATTCCGATTGGAAGGCGGCTGAAGAGCACGGCTCCGGACCGCCGTCTATTGAGCCGCCCTTCCATTGGATATTGTTTTTGGAAGTCTTGTGCAGAAGACCGACGCCTTCCAAAACATTGGTTATATCGTAAATACGGCGCTTCTGGACTTGCAATACATTTGAGGCTTCATTTAAATTCAGTATCTATTGGGGAATAGTCTTAAGTCAAGCACTCAATAGACACAGACAAAGGGGGACAACACTTACGCCGTCCGAAGCACTTTGTAATAGACTAATAAATTTTCGCGTCAATTGTCCTAAAGATGTCTCATATCTGTGCTTTCCTTTTGAAGGAGTGGCCACGTCTTCAGTCTGGCTCTGAGGGCTCTGTAGCGCAAACTTATTAATGATAGGTTTTGGTGGCGGTGTTGTGGCTGTGGAGGCAGTGGTGGGCACAACAAAACCGGCCACAACTGGCCTCACATTTTTGGTCGGTAGTGACGGAGCTTTGAATATGACTTTAGGGGCGAACTTGATTGTGCTCACACTCGACTGACTGGACAGCTCTGCGCCTGAATCCCAGTCCAGTCGACGCTTTACCTTAAGTTTGGGCTTCAGAATATAAGAGGCACCCGACGGTGCCTTCTCTGGCATCTCCTGAATTGTGAACTCAATGTCTGCCATGTTTTGCAACTAAATATCCACAAAAATCTTTGATTTAAATTCAAATCAAAATAAATAAAAACACGATTTAAATGTCTTTTAGTTTAAAGGCTTCGGAATAACAAAAGACAGCAAAAGGTTTTCAAAGCTTAACCAAAAATTGTTGATATCATATATAACAGACACAATAGAGACTTCTACTATTGGGACGCATGCGCACTACCCTTTACTATCAACAATTTTGAATAACTCTCAGTTTGCCTTTTGGAGGGAAAACTTTCCAAACACTTTCGTTGAACATTTCATTCATGATTATGGCTTTCACTCCGTAACTCTCTTCAACAGAATATTATGTTAAACTGTACCCATATCTGGATACTAACTGTAAAACTTTTGAAGCCATCATCTAGTACGTTTACAAGTTTTCGACTTTCTGTATTTCACCCTTTATCTTTTCTGACCTAGGATAGGCTATTTTCAGAAAACAATCGAACTTAGGAGGGCCTGGAGCATGAGGTACACGATCCGATGGCTTCCCAGATTAAAATATTCAAATTTACAAGATTATCTTTTTATCAATTGCATTAAGACTTGACTTGCACTCTCTGTTTCTCTATTTATGAATAAAATCAGACTTTAATAGTAAGATGGCTGACGTACAGACACTTTTTGTGTGTCACATCCGGTTAGGATTGTGTGCTTTCCCAAACTGAACCAATTGTACAGGAAATGAGGCACAAAAGAGTCTGCACGTCAACCATCTTACTATCAAACTCTGATACAATTAATAACCTTTTATTGACCCTCACATACAACTAATTGGTGGCAATAAATGCATAACCCTTTCAATAATTGCCATCCATTTTGTTGTTTTCGGTTTAATTGCACTGATTTTTGCTCAAAATCACTACAATTCTGTTTATTTAACCGACAAAATGTGGTCAAAATGATAAGCACTAGAATGCAAGGGCTTCTCGATCACCAACCTCATCACCTGGCTCAATCCTTGATATACTTAAGTATTCTATACAAATGTTTGAGCAAAGTATTTATCATTAAACCAGTTTATAACAAGCCCATGGTGAAATTAAAAAACACTTTCCTATAAACAGTCATAAAATCTTATAGACTACTAATGTATTGGAATTATAATTAAGAAAACAAATTGAAAATAATTACAACTATTTTCTCCAAGTTATAGAATTGACTCGAAATACTTTTTTACAATATTTGACGTTATTATCCCCATAATTATTCATTAGTTAAATGCTCAGTGAATTTTAAGATATAATCAGGGAATTCTTTCAATCTTCGAAATTATAATTAAAGTAATTTTTCAATTTTACACAAAAAACTAATTTTTATGAATTGCTTTATAAGTGTTTATAACACAACTGTAATGACTATAAGGAGAGGCAACTGATTAATGGGTAGATTACTCGCTGTTATGTCCGGTCAGGAATTTCGACATAAAGTCCTTGGGTTTGGGGTTATGTGTGTCCTTGAAGTAGGCCATGACGTGGGTGTGCTGTTTGAACCGATTGATGGTTTCACTCAACTCCATCTGACCCTTGATTACTAACATATCGATGACTCGGATGTCGGAAATCTCTTTGTTCTGGAAAAACATTTCCCGGACTTTATCCCTGAGCTGTCGTTCGCTGACCGGAAGCTCTAAATCGAGTTTAATGTACGGAATCTGTCGATACCAGGCTTTGTAGAGGTTGAGGACCCGACGCCGGGCGTCATCCGCGTCTGTGCTCAGGATCGGCTTCACTTGCCGTGACATCTGTCCCATTTGCGACACAACCCGTTTCGAGGCCATCAACTGAACCGTTTCAAGACAAAAGTTGACATGGTTAATCAAATCAAAACATTACATAAGACTAATTGTGTTCCTGAACAGTGATAATAAACAATTAAGAGGTAATACTGACCTTAATTATTGCTAATCCCTGTTATTTCAATCAACTCAACCTATTGTTTACCTTTTCGTTGGTTTGACTGTTTTCAAAGTCATAGGATGTGAATGGACTGGCAATCAGGTTAAACATTGCACACGTACTAGATGAATGCCTTGTACAGTAACTTGAACAATTCATTCATGTTTTGGGCTTTAAGTGCATAACACTCTTCAACAGAAAATAGTGACAAACTGTACTCATATCTGAAGTAACTGTTACTCTGGACATGAGTACAGTTTGTCACTATTTTCTGTTGAAGAGTGTTATGCACTTAAAGCCCTAAACATGAATGAATTGTTCAACAAAAGTGTTTTGAAAGTTTTCCCTCCAAAACACAAAATAAGAGTCAAAAACTTTTTGTTGTCTTTTGTTAAGCCTTTAAACTGAAAGACATTTAAATTTTGTTTTTACTTATTTTGATTTGAATTTAAATCAAAGATTTTTGTCAATATTTTTTGCAAAACATGGCAGACATTGAATTGGATCAACGATTGCGTGAAATCCAAACCCAATATCTGGACTTCTTGGACGATGACGTGAGTTGTGTCTACATTTTAATCAATCTTTTGTCAATGGCTTTGTTTTGTTGGCCGATCGGTCGGACAGTCAGATCAGGGCTTATACTCGGATGCGGTTAAGACAATGATCAAGATTAGTGAGTACCGGATAATTGTTGACATTAATGATTTGCGCCGAAAACTGCCCGAAAGGACCGGTCATTTGCTCAACAATTCAGTGGAAGAGATAATCGCATTCCAGAGAGCGCTCAAAGAGTTTGTCACTAATACTAATCCAGAGTTCTCTAAACGGTTCTCTGAGTTCTTCATCGGCTTTGAAGGCAGTTTTGGTTCGAAACACGTGACTCCAAGAACCCTCTCTGCCAGTCATTTGGGATCTATTGTGGCCGTCGAAGGCATTGTCACCCGTTGCTCTTTGGTTCGGCCAAAAGTGGTCCGTTCTGTCCATTACTGTCCGGCCACCAAAAAGACAGTCGAACGGAAATACACTGATTTGACATCTTTTGAAGCGTTCCCTTCCAGTGCTGTCTATCCGACCAAAGATGAAGACGGAAACCTATTGGAGACAGAGTTCGGACTCTCTGTCTATAAAGACCACCAGACGTTCACAATTCAGGAGATGCCAGAGAAGGCACCGGCGGGTCAGCTGCCGCGGGCCGTCGACATCATTGCTGACAACGATTTGGTCGACAGATGCAAACCTGGAGACAGAATCCAATTAGTGGGCAGCTATCGGTGTCTTCCAGCAAAACAGGGTTTGTCTTTACCACTGTTCCGATCAGAACTTGTCTCTAACCCAATGTCTTCAACGGATAGGTTATTACACAAACGCCACTTTCAGAACCGTTCTGTTGGCCACTAATGTCAATCTGTTGTCAAAAGAGGTCTCGACTGACATAACCCCCGAAGACTTCAGTAAATGTAAAAAATTCAGTCGTCAGAAAGGACAGGACGTGTTCGAAATACTGGCCCGTTCTCTGGCGCCTTCCATATTCGGACACGAATACATTAAAAAAGCACTTCTCTGTATGCTTTTGGGAGGACTCGAAAAAATCTTACCGAATGGCACTCGACTCAGAGGGTATGAAAAGCAGATCTTTTCCTTTCTACTAATTTTACATCTCTTTTAGGGATATTAATATTCTCCTTATTGGCGACCCTTCCGTTTCAAAGTCTCAGCTCTTGAGATATGTGTTGAACTGTGCGCCCAGAGCTGTGGCCACTACTGGAAGAGGTTCTTCTGGTGTTGGTCTGACTGCTGCGGTTACCACTGACGCTGAAACTCATGATCGGCGTCTGGAGGCCGGAGCTATGGTTTTAGCCGATCGTGGAGTTGTCTGTATCGACGAATTCGATAAGATGTCAGACATCGATAGAACAGCCATTCATGAAGTTATGGAACAGGGAAGCGTCACTATTACCAAAGCGGGAATTCACGCTAAACTTAATGCCCGGTGCTCTGTGTTGGCTGCCGCTAATCCTGTCTACGGAAGGGTAAGTTCACCCTAAACTTAGAGCTATTCTAAATTGCAAATGATTTGTACGAACAGTACGATCAGTATAAGACCCCAATGGAAAACATAGGACTACAGGACTCACTCCTCTCTCGATTCGATTTACTGTTCATAATGTTAGACAAGAACGACATCCAAACCGATACCCTTATCAGTGATCACGTCGTCCGCATTCATCGCTATCGAGCGCCCGGCGAACAGGACGGCGAACGTGAGTCTTCTTATTCTAGTTTACCTTTCATTTGAAATGTTAACTTTTTTTCTGATCCATAAAAGCGCTTCCAATTATTAGTAACGCCGAGTTCCTGTCGACACGAGACTCGGAATCATTGGACAGAGAAGAGGGCGAAACTCCCATCTATGAGAAATACGACACTTTACTTCACGGCAGTCGAACCAAATCGTATGTCTTTAAAGCAATTCAATTGAAAGGCTTTGAACATAATTTTGTTCTTTCAGTGAGAAAATAGTTAGCATTCAATTCATGAAGAAATACATTCATATCGCGAAAGCCATTAAACCAAAGCTGACGGAAGAGGCCTGTGATCTGATCGCTGAAGAATATGCAAAATTGCGATCATTCGACAACGACGAGAATGATATGGCCAGGGTCAGTCTCACACTATTGTCATCCCTTCCTTTCACTAATCATTTCTATTGCAGACCCAACCCGTGACCGCTCGAACTTTGGAGACAATGATTCGATTGGCGACAGCACACGCCAGGGCTCGCCTTTCCAAGAATGTTGAGACACAGGACGCCAACTGTGCCGTCGAATTGATTCAATTCGCTATTTTCCAAAAAGTACTGACCCGACCAAAGAAGAGGAAGAGAGAGGGCGACGAAGACGGCCAAGATGAAGAAGAAGAAGATGAGGACATGGATGTGGACGAGCAAACTGAGATCAAACCCAAACAGACTCGTCGGACCAAAAGGGAGCGAACGACTGACGATCCCTATGAGTTCGAAGAGGAAGAGGTCGAGGAAGAAGAATCAGAGCCAAAAGGATCTTCAAAGAGCTCTGAAGCAAAGTCCGTGTCTTACGTCAAACTGAGTGAAGATCGTCTGAAACAGTTCCGGTCGTTCCTATTCAAAGAGTTCCGTAAACAACATTCCCAGTCTCTGCCATTGCAACAGATCTACGAATCGGCTGAAAAGGAAACGGAACTGAAGTTCACTAAAGAGGAGATCGACTCCGCCCTCAACACAATGCAAAACGATTTGAACCAAATTTTTGTCTCCAATAATATCGTTATTTTAGTCTAAATATTGCACTCATTCTTCGGAACTAATTATTCAAATGATTTCAGTTTTCAATTCAATTTTTTAAACCACAAATCGCTTTCAAATCTATAAAATTTGATTAAAATATCGTTCAATAAAACTATAGATTAAATAAATTGAAATTAAATTTAGCCTTGGAATTACGTCAATTAGAAAATGGATCTCGGTTCTAAATCACTGGAAATTTTGACCAATACTTCCTAGACCTGGATTTTCTTATGAAACTTTTATCATCTATTTATTATTAAAAACTAAAATCAACCTTTACATTTTTCTTATTACTTTCCGCATACACTCTTAATTTGGCAATTTTTCATCTATTCTTTTAGGTTTTTCGTTCAAAAGGTTTTATTGAATAGAAATTTATTGTCTTCTAAATCTAAGGACTGATTGATTTTAATTTTAATTCCACTCAGGAGTAAGATTAAGAACATTTTAAATTGTGTTGTCTGTCAAGCGGTGACTGGACTTAAAAAATCGGGAAATTAATATCAGAGGTTATATTATTCTATTGACTCAATTAATTGGCATATCTTTCCTTATTGTCTTCAAAACAGTTGATCAGAACAAATGGCAACAGCTCAGGACAGTAGCACAGATCAATCGGCTTCAGGAAGTTTGGCCAAACTGAGTAAAGAACGTCTCAAACAGTTCGAGGAGTTCTTTATTAAAGAGTTGGGTGATAGCCATCGTCTGCCACTGCAACAGATCTACGACTCGGCCGAAAAGGAAACCGAACTGAAGTTCACTAAAGAGGAGATCGACTCAGCCATCAAAACAATGGAAGACGAGAGCAGAATGTTTGTCTACAAAGATATAAATAAAGGCGAAGACAAATATAAAGACTTCGTTTACAAAATCTAAATATTGCTTTGATTCTTGGTAAACAGGGCAGACAACCTCTAACACAAAGCCCATTAAGAGTCCCTAAATTTTGAAAATGTTTTAAATAAAAAATAAACTTAAATTGAATTTAACCGCTAAATGTTTATTAAATTGTATTTACTAGAAACAATTGAACCGATTCCTGTTGTTTCAAATTAATTTTTTAATTGTTTTTTTGAAACTCTATTTTTAGCCTCAAATTGCTTTCAAATGAATAAAATTTTATTTTAAATATAATTTAATAACAAAGAACTAGCAACTTGCTGGGTTAAAAAAGAGATTAAACCAAAAATGTGCAAGGGGGATTTCCTGAAATATTCCCCTAGGTAATCTTTGCAATAAATATTTAAAATAATTTGAAAATTTTTCAGACAAATATCCGTCGAAAGTTCAGTTAAGATATAATTTTATACTAATTTCAGAGATTATGGGACTGTTATTCACTTTATCATTATTTTCTTATCAATTGATTAAAGAACAAAAAACAAATGGATAACCGCTTTAGTAGAATATCTTTTATTCTGAGTCATCACAAAATGTCTGACAATTATTCAATCAAATGATTCGTTCGAATGCTTCTCAAAAATAAAAATAAAAATCTATTCTTTAATTACAGACAATAAATAAAATCATTTGTTTTGAGCATTAATTATAAGATTTATAAATAGGTTAAGAAATTTGAGAGTCGATTAGAAAATTGAAATATAAGTTATTAGCAAAGAATATATCGGATATTAAAAAGCATTTGTCGTTTGCATTCAAACTCGATATCAAAGGTTTTGGTTAAGCGCTTTCTAAGGCCTCCGTTTTGAAGCCCTTTCCCGTCCAAATGCTCTTCAATTGTTCGGGTATCGGGTGCTCCACCTGTAAACCCATTCAATTGTTTACAAAAAAGAAGATAAAACAAGTCATGTGACTCACATAATCTCCAGTTCTGGGGTCGGGAACCGATATATTGATTCCGGAGCTCTTGGAGCTGACGATCTCACAGGCGAGCGATTCTTTGGCTAAATAGAGCTCAATGTTGTCCACTTTGTCGATGGTTATGGTGGGCACGACTCCCATCGCCTAAACCAAACAAATTCAATCAATTTATCCAATCATTAGAAGTAGTGATTGTATGCCTACCTGTGCCTGAATTTTCTGACTGTTGATGAACTCAACGACTGACACAATGTTCTCGAAGACAATGGAGAACTTCTTGGAGAGATCGACAGTAATTGAATTGATCTTTCCTTTGATTGTTAGAACACAGTCTTCGCATTTATAGACATTCACCGATTGATTCATTTCAGCGCCAGAGATGACTAAATTCTTTTGTCCGATTTGGTTCTCAACCATCCATTTCTTGCCCTCCAAAGCCATCTTTGGTGGAAGTCTTGTCGGAACCTTTGGTTGTAAGGCTCCCGGCTTCGGCCCAATAGTGGGTTTATCGGGAACGACACCCGACGCTCGTAGTGAAGGGTTTTTGTGAGTTTGTTGGTCAGAGCTAATTCTTTTCAAGCCACTGGTGATGGCTGAGCCCTGATTGATCTGTGCGAATAGGGCACTCCTGTCGTCAGCTTTAGCATCAGCAAAGAAGCCAGCAGGAGGTGGGGGAGGAGGGGGTGCAGGTCCACCGAGCGCTCCATTTGACTGGGCCTGTGACACATCACCACCTCTTGGATTCCAAACGAGTCCAGTCGTGTGGTGTTTTTTGATGAACGCCTGAAGACCAGTCAAGAAGGAAAGCCATGCCTTCGCCCACTCGACGTGTGTCTTATCCTTCTCCTTGTAATTGACTAATACTTTGTTTGTGTAGAACTGTGAGGCGTCGGCCATCTCCTTGACATATGGGCCGGGAGTGGGCGATATTGTGACCCAACCCAGTGCTGAAATCGACTCAGAAATGGCTGACAAATGGATGAAGTGTTCGTGAGTTCTATTCTTTTCGCGGAACTCTTGAATCTGTTGGATGTGTTCTGAAGTGGGCTTCAAGAGTGACATAAGAGTGGCGTCGTTCGGCTTCTTTGACTTGGAGGCCAGGATTAGGAACTGTCTCTGAGCCTCCACCGCTTTCGACACCATATCCGAGTGAGTCTTCACACCGCCGCCGATTCTGGCGCTCAGACTCAGATAATTGACATAAGTCTCGCTCAGGAGATCATCAAATGCCAGAACAGATGGACTCAAATCTGAACAAAGCGAAGAAGACGTTACAAAACCAGTAAAAAAGTGATCGACAAGTAGTAGTCAAACAAAATCAGCGGAAATCTACATCTCATACATATGTCGACCACTCCCTCATCGACTCATTCATCACAAGAATTAATTAACAGATAATTGAAGACTCAATTGATTTAAAGTCAAAGATATTCATTAAAAGTCAACTAAAAATTTAAGCAAAAAAACTTAAATCATGTAAAATATTGGCTTAAAATCAGAAAATTAATGGAAAAAAGCGAAAAAATGTTTGAAAAGAGGAATGAAATGACAGATAAGAAGAGAAATGCCATTCAAATCAAATGTCAGACCAATTAAGTGAAGACAAATCAATAGACAAATCAATAAATGGTTTACAAACCGGACATTATTGCTGTGAAGTAAGAGTTAAAAACACTTTAAATTAAGTAAAATTAAAACAAATTAATACTCAAATAATTGAACGATTTTTTGCAGAGTTTTAAAGTCCAATGAAAACATTTGTATTGAATCTGACGGCAAATATGGCGAACAGTTGACTAACGATTGCATCACTGAATGAGAAACGCTTTTTGAGTCAAACTTTCGGCTATTAATACACTTCACTAATAATAACGTCTTCTTTAATAAATTTCAATACTTTAGGCACTAATTCATTGAAGAAAATTATTTATTCTTTTCTGCAACTGATTTATAGCCACAACTATTTTAAATGTTTATTTTGATTATAGGCTTATATTTATTTAACTGCATATCAATCAATGGACTAATGGATAAACTCTTTATTTTACGACAATATTTGCTTTGAATTTAATGCCTGGAAATCGCGACAAAATTTTTGCTTTTTTGTTGTAATTTATTGTTAAGTATTTGGTTTTTCGGCCAATATTTCGGTTCTTGTCATTGAATTTTGACCTAAAAATATAAGTTTTGTTTTTCAACCGAAAAACACTTTTCACTAATTTTAAAACTAATTCTGTAAATATTGATGAAAACAAGGATTACTGATTTGAAAAAATAATTTGTTTCACTGAAAACACATACAAATGTCAAAATTCAAGATCAGTTTATTTAGCGCTAATAAGCAAGGAATTTAGGCCTCCAATAATATTCTTGGGCCAAGAATATTAGTCCTCTTCATACTAAAACTATCTAAATTATTTAAAAATTAGCTTTCTTTGAAAAATTTTCATTAAATTAAGTGATAGAATCATCATTAACAAGACATCTTGTTGAGTACCTTGGTCACCTTAAGGAATATTCTGGAGAAGAGAACTCACAATAAGAGTTACAGTCAACACTCGATTTTATCCCTCTCTACTCTGTTTCCCAAATAATGTTCTTGTTGTTTAGAATTTAAATGGAAATGTTTGCTAGAAAATATCTTAAACAAGTCAATTGTTTCATAAATGATATGATGATTAATTATATAAACTTTAATATTTTGGATAAACATTTTACCCAATCATTGACAGACAAACGAATATCATTCTGATGACGACCATAATTACCACTATTTACTTGATTTGAATCCAATTTACATGAACAACCAAAGTGCTTGTTACAAGTTAACCTCATTACAAGTTAGCTGAACTTAGATCAAGTTAATAAATTGTCTGGATTTGAAAAATATGAAAAAATTAGTTTCTCAATGAAACATATTATCGGTATTAAAAAGTATAAACTCAGACAAAGATTTATTGTGTTATGAATAATGAAATGTGTATTTCATTGCGACACTCGAATAATAATCCAGGCATTGACTGACGAAAATCCAGTATTGGAACCGATCCCACAAAAATAGTCACACAATTCTTGTTTTTATTGACTCTTAGCGTCTAATCCTTTGATTTTTTTGTTCAGATTCGCAGACATTAATAAAAGTGATTCTTCAAAATTAATTTAACGCTTGTAAGCATCGGATTATTAATTATAAGATAGTCTTCTAATTAATTTTAAAAGCCTTTCAACCAAATCCGCTTTCGACACCATATCCGAGTGAGTGGAAAACAGAGATTTTTCAAATAATTAAAGTTTTGCATTGAATTACTGGTGTGAAGGCCGAGTGCCTGCTATTTGAAATCGAGGCCAAGTCCTGAAGTTCTGCCGATTCTTCTCTTCTATTTATCATTAAATTGTCATAAGTTTTGGTTGAAAATAAAAAAATGTCTGTCTTTGTTGAAAGAGATTCATAGAATTAAATTCCAAACAGTAGTAAACTGATCATTTTTTAAAAAGCTAGACACCTTAGCTAACATCTGTTCAAAGGTATCCTGTTAAAAACAACTCTTTTGGTATTTCCATTCCATAAATCATTTACAGAATCTCTGCTGAGACGACATATTTTGTTTCGGCGGAAAAAAAACTTATTGGGCTTAGAATGCACTCCGACTCCGACTGTTGTCAATGTCTTTCAAATTGATTTTTTTGTCGGCAAAGGCTCTGATTTTAATAAATTTTAAATTTTACGCAAAGGAAAAGCAGGATAAATGTGGAGAGAGAGAGAGAGAGAGAGAGAGAGAGAGAGAGAGATC
>JAQIWP010001881.1:0-12912 GCA_034695525.1 Euzetes globulus
GAGAGAGAGAGAGAGAGAGAGAGAGAGAGAGAGACTTATTTAGTTAAGCAGAGCTATAGAGAGTGAAAGAGAGTGGTGTAGTGTAAGGATAGCACTGTTAATAACTGTATGCAGTTTTAGTATTTCTAAGCGAAGGCAAAGGCAGTCAAAGCAAAAACTATTGCATCGAAAGCAACCCTTGCTTTTAATTGCAGTCTACAAGCGATCGATAGAAGGCATAGAAGGCAAGTGATGAAGAAATAAGAGGAGACTCTGTAAGGGAGAGACAGTGAATGCCAGTGCGAGAGAGCGTACAATTGCGACAAAAGGAAAGCAAAGGATTGGTCGGATTTGTGCACTCCATTGAAAATATGAGTGAACGCAGTCATCATTTCATCAAAAAGTATTAAAAGTAACGCATATTTTATTTCAAGAAAAGCTGCAAAACATTGAATGAAAAAAGTTTAAAATTCAAAATTTCACGAACAGAGCCTTTACTCGCATTTCAACACTAATCGCGAATCACAAATGAAACGCAGTTTGCCATCGCCTACCAGTGCTCTCATCTCTGTTCAGTCTTTCTCTGGTCTTTATTTTCCCAAACATTTATTGAGATAACGAATCACTTTTTCAATCAAAATATTGACCAAAAAAGTTGGGCTTAAATATTAGATAAAAGGGTTGGTTTGAGGAATGAAACATTTCATTGTCTGTCCTTGAGTTTGAATTCGGTGTCAATCCTTAATGTTGTTAGCCTTCCTCAATACCTGTCCCTTACATGTCCGTAATAGAAGGGACAACCAGTTGATGGAAGACTGCTTCAACTTCTCTTATTTGTCATTAAATAATGTCTGACTTATTCAGTGCTAAGCCAATAGACTGATATTGCATTTGCTTCTACACTGAATGGCACTCATTTTTATGGTGAGTCTGAATCAAAAAACAAAAGTAATGTAAAGCAGGAAGAAACGCATTCACCGCTTATTTCTCTGCTAAACATCCTTTCAATGCATAAATCCTTCAAAAAGCAATTCTTTATATACAATACAGTTTCAAAATTGTTGAGAGAGAGAGAGAGAGAGAGAGAGAGAGAGCATTTTTAAAAAAAATTATACAAATATTTAAAGATGTTATAAGAGTTGCAAGGAATCAGTGATAAGCATCAGCCGGTCTAGAATGGGTCTAAGGGTGTTCTGTTCCAAAATGTTTCTAAGCTATTTCGCCATCTTGTCAAAGTCTAAAACATGCAATTAGTGTTCCGAATACAGTTTAGTTAGCATTAACACAAACGAATTCAGTTTAAAACATTTTTACCTATTAGCTATCCGAAAAATTGCTAAAATATAACAGCTATTATGGGCAAATGTGGTGAAAATAGTGTTCTGCCATTTTCAAATCCTAGGGGCAAGGTAAATCGAACTTTTTAACTTGAGGGGGTTCGGACTAACAATTTATAGCCCATTAATTCAATGAACAATACTATTGATCATGCAAAGAAGTGTTTTCTGATATATTTATATGATATATGTATATACATTGTTAATATAACTAAGAAACAATTAGGTTGTAAAAAAATTGATTTTGAATTTGAATGTTTGAAATATAGGAGTAATAAACATCAATCACCACTTTTAAGAGCATATAATTGAGTTAAATATTGAATATTCATTGGACACTAAAAACAAATTCAATACAATTTAATTGCATTCAGTTATCATAAGTGATAGAAAGTCTATAATTGGTTTCTATGGAGATTGCAATCGACTAAAAGAAATTATACTTTCATTAAAATTGTTTCTCAAATTCTCTCAAATATTTTATTCATTCAAAATTTAATTTTATTAAAAGTTGAAGAAAATCCAAAGTCATCTAGATCAAAACTAATGCCATTTTAAAACTCAATAAATAATTAGCATTAGATTAGAAGTGGATGAACCTGATGAAAATTCATTTCAATTCAATGGATAACTGAAGGAAAGACACATTGGGTGAAACAATTTTAGATTATATCAAATGATTTTAAAATTCAATTTCAACGAATTGACAATAAGTTTAGTAACCATTGCAGGGAAGCGCTCTTTGAGGCGCAACGTTGGCAGTGTATTGGAATGGCTGCTCCATTAGCATAGCATAGCAGCACTTGGCATAGAGTGCCATAGACTTACTTGTTCCATTAGCATTTCGGCTCAATATACGACTGGCCAGACATTGAACAGCCGAAAGAGAGTGATGAAGTTGTGGTCCAGACTGAAGAGGACCAGTTTGGTTAGACGACGGGGGCGCAGCACCTGAAGAAGTTCTCATATTGGGTGTGACTATGGTATTCGATGGCATCGAGGCAGCACTCGAACAGACAGACATATAATCTCTTTCCATAATAATGGCGATCGTTTTGTTATGCGACACAAGTGAAAGGCATAACAGTTGGAGACACCGAAAGCGAGTCTCTTATTGGTCGGAATCTTTCACTTAATTCCCTCACTTTTGGAAAAAATTTTAATGCAATGCAGTAAAAGTGAATATATGTGCGCCTGAATGCCTCGATGCAAATGGTTTCGCAGCACAAGTATGTCGATTAGAGGAAGGCGTTCGCAGCAAATCAGCTCTCAGAACGACATGTCCTCACTTTCTATACGATTCTCGACAAACTTTTGGAACATTTTTTGAGGAAAAAACTTTTCAGAAAAGACTACTTTCCACACAATATCATAAATAAGAAATTCTCCACTTATTGGCTGTGCCTGTGGTTCAGGTTATGGGAACTTCAACTCCCCTTTCTGTTGGCAATACTCTCTCTAATGCCGCAAATATTTCCGAATGGCTTTCAATGAAAAGATAGCAAAAAACAGATACAAAGAGTTAGTCAGAGCATAGGCTTCACTACGAGTGCAAACACCAGAATCAAGTATTACAACAAACCTAAGTATATATGAATAGAAGCCTTCTCTGGCAGAGCCGATGCCGGCAATGGAATGGATAATCAGGTGGTTGTGAACTATGAATATAAGCACTGGCACTATATATGTAAGAATGGGCTGCGCATCGATGCAATACAAGCCAACTCATAGTATAACCCATTATGTGGAAGGAGGGTCTGCCAAATGCATATCAATGGACAGTCATTTTATGTAATGAAAAAACAAACCGTTCGCAGCAAAAAAGTCCCCCAATTTAAGTCTCAATGAATTATTTGACGACCAGTTTACTGATGAAAAGCTTACACTTCTATCACTTATAGTCAAACTCAACTCAATATTACAAAACCCGGTCCCAAATGAAAGGGTTATTTTTTCTATACAGGTCACTTATAGCACCGATTCATTTCTTTTGCAAGTGAACAAAATGTCTGCTTCTGCGGAGAGCCAATCGATGAACAAACAGCACAACCATATTAAGTGCTGCTTCGATGCTATCATAGCTCTCAACCCTAAATGTTATGCTCTTCTCTACAATACAGCGATTACTACAGCAAAGCACACCATACCCTCTACAAAAATATCCCCTCTTCGCAAAAAAAAATGAATGAAAACTGACACTGAGTAAAAAAATATCAAGTTCATATCATTTGTAAAGCATTATAAATCTCAATAAAAGTAAACAATCGATGAAAAATTGAAAACTAATAAATTTAGTCTTTCCTACAAATGTCTTCAATAAGTGTTTCAAATAACTATAATAAAATGTCTCAGATAACTTATCAAACATTAAAAAAGAAACGTTCTTGAATATTTGTGGGACAGTTAATTTAAATAAAGCCATGATCATTTTGAAAACTTGATTTTACTCGTAAGCAAACATCAAAATTGTATTTGATATTAATGTTTGAAAGCGCTGTCAAACATCTCAATAAAAGACAGTTAAGGCGACTGATGTGCCATCTCTTTGAATAACATTCTCACAAACTATTGAAACTTTTTTTTATTGCTTTTCCCGTTTAAAACTAAAAAGAACTCGATATTGCTAAATATTTTCTAAAAATTTAAAAGGTAAGTGCAACAAATTGTTTTTGATAAGCTATCTTTTGAAAAACTGTTGTATTTCAAAACGGTAAGATTTACAAAGAAGTTAAAGTAAGCGATTGATTGTATATATTCACTGATTAAACAGTTTTGACAATTGTATAAAAATTAGAAAAATATGAAAATAAATGTATTACAAAGTCTATGGCATAGACTTTTGAATTTAATAGTTTTTAATTAAATGAAGTTTTATTAACGGAAAGCTTACCTCATATCAAATGTTATGGTTTAGAAAAAGTGCAAAAATATATGTTCTATAAACAGTCACAAAGTTATCACGACATCAAATAAAGTTGTTTGAGTTCACAAACAATCAAAATAACATTTTATTGTTTTGAGGCCAAACTTATCACAAATTTTCATAAAAAATAAGTTTTATTTATACTTTATTCTACAAAACTAGAGAATTATGAATTGATGAAAAAGAGCAAATATAAGGCTTGTGCTCATTGCTCAGAGAAAGTTTGTCTCTGGTTGTGCTGCCAGTCAGTGTGTGAGTGTAAGACGTTTACCCAAGGGCTCAGTCGATCATAACCCGTCCCTACCAGAGAAAAATAATCATTAAAGGAATCAAAGGATGGGCAAAAAAGTATTAGATTAGCCGTTGAAGAGACTTTGATGGAGGTGGAGAACTATTACAACATTGGTTATGTCCCCCTATAGGGTAGGGACTAATTTATCGGCGCAGTCGTACCATTTTTATAACTAAAAAAAGTTGCAGCACTACTACCGGCTCTATTATCCAACGCCACTGTCGATGGCATAAGAAGATATACATATTTGTTAGCAACTATGGCACTACCAGTGCTACTACCAGTGGGACCCATGGGAGACACCGACACACACTAGTGAAACAGCAGTGAAAGAGTAGTGCGTCGATGATAAAAGGGTTGCAACAAAATCGTGGGAAACGCATAGAACTAAAGACAAAAAAGTTTTTGTATTCCAAATGTAAAACTGATGAGCTTTAGGGCTATGTTTGAGCACTCAGTTGTTAACAGTTGAGCACTGCATACAGAGGGGATATGACACATAAAAAAGACATTCACTGCCAGTGCTCTGATGGGGAATACGCTCTTCATTTGCATAAAAGCATCGCTTCTTTGGGATTTGTATGCAAAGGGTTGGGATTCAAATTTGATATAAACTGTTCTGAACTGTTCTGATGGGAGTTTTATCAGCCGAACAACTGAAATGAATTGCATTCAACACAACCGTATCGATCACTGACTGTCAAAGTGAACCGTTTTCTCTTTTGTCACTTAAAGATGCGTTCAATAAATTCACTCAAAAATACTCCAAAAAACCAAATTTGCATATCTTTTTATTTTTTCAATTTTACAAGTTTAAAAGAAATTCGGCTGAAGTTAGTGAAACAAAGAACCAGAATCTGCTCACAAAATGTTCTTGTTAGTATTCCTTGGAGCGTTATCTTGTAATCTATTCTATATTATTAATTTTTTTGGAAAATTTTGATGAAAAGTAATTATTCAAAAATAAGTTTTTAACAACAAAAAAGTAACAAATTTGAAGAGAAAGGCTATCTTTCCATTTTTTGGAAGAATGCATCTAACTTGACCTCCTTGTTTTTAGCCATCTATGAACAGCTAAGAACTGAATGCATTATTTCAGAGGTGGCCAATAGGGAGCATTTCTAAACATTCTATTATGAGTAGAAAATTGAAATTTCTAGCACCTTGCATTACTCTAACTAACAAAACAAGGGGTCACCAAGGGGAGCTAACGTACTTTAGTTGAAAATTTTAAGATTTAGGGGCCCCCTAGCCCTCCAAACCTGCGAGTGAAGCAAGCCAGCTAATATTTTGAAAATTTTAATAAATTTTGGTAAAATTTGGGAATTTTCATTAATGGCGCTAAAATTCAAACATTTTTGCAAATGGCGGACCAAAATTCGTATCAATAACATTAATTAGTCATTGATATATTATTCATTATACTTTTAATAACTGAAAGTTTAAGACTCCGAATAAGTTAATCAAAATTGACAGAATTTTATAACTCATGCATACGCAGGGTCATCTAATTTTATGATAACAAAATGATCATTATCAATAAGTGCTTTTACAGCATTAATTGAATTTTCAAACATTCGTACAACAAATTAATAGTTGCATTAAATCAAGTTCTCTGTGTGAGAGACTGTTATGCCATCAAATGCAACATGCAGCAAATCCTAATTTAATTCAAATCTATTTCTGAAGACAATTTCACCCATCAAAACTATTTAAATAATTTTTATCTTTTCTTTAATTATTTTTTTATTTGAAGATAATTCAAATCAGGAATAAAAACGTAATTTTCAATCAACTTATTGGAGGCAAGCATTTTATTTTTATTTCACATCAAAAACATTCCTAATATTTATGGGATTTATTTCATTGAATAGCATTTAAATAAATTTTGCTTTTTTGAAAATAAAAATAGTTAATAAACTTAGACATTTAATGCGAACAAGCGTAAGATTGCCGTCTAATAGTGTTAAATGATTTTTCAACAAATAATTTATCACGTTTATAGTATAGCTGTCCATTAAAGGCTCAAAACATCTCTCAGAACACCTAGGATTTTTCCCACTTTAAGAAATTGTATGTAGATACAACAAATAACTAGTCAACAAATTTTCATTGTAGACCGTAAATTATGGAAAATTACTGGACAGCTATACTTTATAAAAATCAAATCTGGTCATTTTTTCTAGTAGAATTTCTATTTGTAAGAAAATGTTTTAGCTGGATAAACTAGTTAAACTCATTTTGGTAATAAAGAAGGATACTACTAAAATACCTCCTGAGGTATTGCCAAATAAAAAAATACTTTATTGAGTTAAAAAAATTGAAGGGAAATAAGAAATGAATGCTTCAAACTTTGATATTTTCTTTTTTAATGATTCTCGATAATTTTATTAAATATACTGAATTTAAAATAATTTAAACTGAATAAGCACAGTTTAATTGAATTTGCAACGAGCAGCGAGATACCTCTTTTCCTTATAATTTTATCTGAGGTACACCCTGCTCTTTTTTTGTTTTGTTTGATCAATGATAACTGAAACGTATAGTGTTTGCATTTAACTAGATTAATATAAAAATTGTGATCTTTTTTAATCCAATTACTTGTACCAATGACTCGTAAAATTCAACATGATAATTTTTTCAATGAAATGGCAGTTAATTTGTCAAAAGAAAAGCAAATAAGAGATAAATGGTTAAGAGATCAATATTAAAAGTATTCATTAGTAACGTGTCTTAAAATGAAAGATAATTTTTTAAGCTATCGGTATATGTATTGAATTCTATGGAAATGACGTAATGATTGCACTTAAAACTCAGAGCGAGTCGTCTATTATGAAAAATAATTCACAAATTAAAAAAAGTAAAGTTAGGCAAAATGCAAAATACTTGTACGGGTATTTGAATATTAAAACGACTAAATGAAGTCAAGGCTATAAAAAATTAAGAAAAATAATCTTAGAAAATGCCAAAAAAGTTATCTTTTCATCAATTAAAATATTATATACTATTTTGAATATAAAACTTTGAAAGCAATCGCTTAATAAATAGCTTCTGATATCTTCAATCAATTATTACATAAAAATCGTTGTTTTCAAACTTAATTCAAAGTCATATTTAATGCCTATTACATCATAAAAATTCAAATTGAATCTAAATTGAACAAAAAACAAATGAACAAAAAATGTTTCAACCGATATTTTTAAATAAAATCACCTTTTAAACAACTTAGAAAGTCCTCAAACTTTAGGGATTGAGCAAAAAAATTCTTAGAAGTCTTTTTTGAAAGTAATATTTCCTCAAGATTTTGAATATTCATATGGAAATGCAATAAAAAAAGAGTTGACTCAGAGCTCAGACTTGTTCCTAACTAATAGCTGAATGCCTTGAAAGCAGATACTGAAGAACTGGAAAAAGAAATAGAAAAAATAAAAACCAAAAAGAAGAAAAAGTTTTCTATCGTTTAAAAGTCATGTGTTTCTAAAATTCAGAATTTATTTTCGATTTGTTTTCATTTCAAACAATTAATTTATTAAATACTTCTGAGCTTCTTTAAATAGCCCATCAAATAAATGTCTACCAATTCCTGACTTCATTTATAAACAATTCTTTGCTTGCTAAAGCCACAAAAACATAACTATATTTTTTTTTACAAAACTATTAAAGATTTAAGAAATAAATAAGTGATTTAATTATAGCGATTGACAAATAAAAATGTCAACTATTCATATATATTCATGAATATATATATTTCTCTTAATTGAATGCTGATTCTAATTACAATTTATATTTGAATGATGAAAATGGAGACATAGTGTCAGTGGTTATCCCATCCGTTTCGTTGAATTTTTTGTCGAAGAAAGAAAAAAATTCATTGAATTTGAGGAAAAATTCATTGCAATCATTAGAAGCAGAAAATATTTTTGCAAATACTTATACCAAACCTGTATTTCTCGCAAGTTTTTCATTCGTTTTTCTTTATTATTTCTTTTTTGTTTTGAAATCAACTGTGATTTTAATGGGATTTCAGTTGAAATAAAAAATATGTGATTAAAGTTTCGCTATTTGTTCGCCGTTTCTGTTATTTTTTCGCGAGTTGTCTGTCAGTGAAAAACTCAAAGCAAAAAGTGATTTAAGAGCATAAAAATATTTAGAGCCCTTTCCTCTCTCAGACACATATTGTTTTGTTTTTGATTTGCGTCTGCTTTTCAGGGAACACAGTCTGAGACAAGAACTTGCACTGAAATCCAGTGAAAAGGCTGAGAGTAACGAGACTTTTATTTTTCATTCCGTTTTTTATTGATTGCCAGAAATCATGAGAGCTCTGAGACTTCATAAGGGCTTTACATTACAGTTGATGCCAAAAATGTAGGGAAGGTCTGAAGTACCAGAAATTGAGCTCTGATCAGAGCACAGACCAATTTCATGGCATTGATATCTTTTAGATTTTCTGAAACTTAAAAAAATCAATTTGTTCTCAATTTTGTCACTTTTAATAATTGTATCGCTATTAATGACAAAAACATTAAAGTGAATAAAAGTTATGATTATTTTAAAAATCAGAATACAATCAATAATTGTCTGTCAAATGAAAATATTAGAAAATTCCGAAATTATTTCAAAGTCTTCTCGGAATCATTTCCTGTAGTATGACATTGACTTAAGGGAAGCCATCGTCATCTTCGTCAGCCATCTCTTTAGCATATTCCAGGTCCTGTTGTTCCCGTTCTCTTCTGTCCTGAATTGGAGACAAATTCAAATCAAAATCTATTCTTTAAAATAAATGAGAAAATCGGGAAACAGATTATCCACAAAATAAAAATAAGAATTAATGAAAATAAACGAAAAGCAGAGAATAAGATATAATTTCGACGATTTTATGATTAATATTCAAAGTAAGCTTTAAATGGTTAGAGAATTGAAAAAATAATAAAACGTTTGGGAGTTGTTGTAAGCATTTGAATAAAATATTGCGCTTAAAAAATGGAGATTTGATCGCATAGTATGTGAGAAGAATAATAAAAATTTTCGTAATTATAATATAATACAAAAAACATTTGAATAGATGTTAATGAAAATGCGTTTAAATTCGCAGAAAAACATTTGAATTGCTTTGAATGTATTGGTGTTTAATGTCCTTCTCTTTAATAATTTATAGACGCAATGAAAACAAATTTTATATGAAATAAAATACCAGTTGAAGAGCACTGATATGAAAACAGCAAATAGTTCGGTAAAAGTACCAAAAGTCAGACGAAGAACCTATAATTGTCTAAAGAAGTGAATACCATTTCGGTTCTCTTTTACCTCTCATTCAAAAAGAAAAAGACTAAAAAACAAAGAATCAGAAAATTATGGCTAAAGTCTGTCCAATAAGAAAAACAGATCTTTAATATATTCTTTACAATAGTCTACAAGTGTTTGATACATAAATTGTCTGCTATGGAGGAAAGTGGGCCAAAATCAGTAACTGTTCACCAGAGATATGCACACAGATTCACATAAACTAATGATATTTTAAACGAATATAAATACATTTTTCGCATTCAAATGAGTTTATGTCTGGATGTGAGGCAAAGAATTGCACAAAAACTGAGAGCCAGTCCAAGGACTTGGACTTTAAACTTCCGGCAATAATTATTACGGCAGTTGTGTCGGTCCTCTCAGCCCTCTCACCCTTTGCTCGTGTTAGAGCATAACGGAATGCGATTCGGTCTAAATTGGTCTGAATTAGTCTAGACTGTAGTCAACACAGACTACACAATATAGACATATATCTCAACTATTCTATCATTGAAATTGTTTTTCTTTCGAATTTCAGACAAATGGCAATCATTTTGTGACTGACGGCAAACCATCAAAACTAATGCATAACTATAGAGCACAGGCAAAGACTAGTCACTAATTATAATATTTATATTAGAAATGCTAATCAAATTAATAAAAATAATGTATGAATTTGCTTATTGAAGCCCAACCTATTGAAGCACAACCTATTGAAAAAAGAGCAGCCATGAGAAGAATCACTACCAAACGACTCAAGCATTTCTTGCGTTTCACTCGAATTTGACTTAAAACTAAATTCAGACTTTTATCCCAAAATTCAAATCAACACAAAATAGAAGGACTTTTGTTGCAATACTTTTATTAGAAACTTAACTTTTAAATGAATTCTATATTTACTGAAATTTATATCGACTTTTAATACTTAAAATTAAAACAATTTGTTAATAACGACTAAAAATTAATTCAATAAATAATAAGCAAATTAACCAAAAGAGAAAACATTGGATGCATTTTAGAGGAACCAAAGATCAGCAAAATTTCAATTCAAAGCCATTAATACAATTCAAAGGAATAAAAACTGATTTTCTCTCTTCTAAGCGAACCATAAATCGAAAAAATAAGAGAAAAAATTTTTGCAAAAAATGTTTTAGAGCTGGGATTGGGTTCAATAAATTGTGCGAAACGGAAATATAAAAAAGTTAGAAAAAATAATTTTATTGGGCATAGAGTGCAATGACTGGACTGCCTTTCAATGCATTAACGCTGACAAGACTCGGAATAAAGTTAATGTAAAAAAAGTTCTCGGCTTTCATTAACTCAAAGAGAAATTGATTTTTTGCAAACATTTGTCAAATATTAACGTTTTTTCAATACCTCCGCGGACTCCAAGTCTTTGTTGTATGATTTGGGCGGAAATCTCATCGCTTTGACGGACTGGTTGTGTATATCTAAGCAGAAAGCTATGCGCTGGTGGAAAGCCGACAGCGGCTCCGAAGTGCAGTAGACATCTGTGGTCTCTCTGGACTGCATAAAACTCTTTTCGTGTTCGAGAGTGGCCTCAATCACTCCATCTCTGATCGCTTTGGCGGCGATATATTCAGCGTCTTCTGAGTTGTCGAGCATTAGTTTGTTGGCCACGTCTTTTAAATGGATCCGAGAATACGATAAGTTAATCATTCGGACCCCTGTTTTGATGACATTGTGTCGCAAACGTATGATGAGAGTATAGGTGTGGTCCGACTGGAACTTGGGTCCAAAGTTTTCCAGTACTTCATTAAATCGCTGCAAATTACCGGTTCTGACCGCTTGAGTCAACTGGAAGTAGGGCACAAGACATCGGCGAAGAGTTGGTTCTCGAAACAAAGCTCTATCGGGTATGTCTCCCAACAGTAACTCCACAGTTATGGCCAACTTTTGAACGATTTGTTTGAACCCTAAGGCCTTGTGTTGCGGAGCCTTTCGGACGGCTTGCAGGAGGTTTTTACGCGCCTCCGAGTACTCCAATTGAATGGCTTTAATGCGACCCAAATAGTAGAGAAATCGGGCGAATTCGTTGTTGGCCGCCGCCTCCGGAAACACCGACTTCGACACCAGTTTGGACGCCTGTTCATACAGATTGTAGTGAAGATATATCCGTAAAAGACAATTGAGAAGCACTGCCTGCCCTTCAAAATCATTGCGAAGGGTTGCCGTTCGAAGTCTTGAATGCAAAAAACCTTTTATTTGATTCAATTGATCCGTCAGTTCATAGCATCTCATGTGATAGAAATAGCATTTGGCGGCCAACAGGTCCAGAGTGCGGCGGTTCTGACGTACAATCTTTTGCATCAATTGATCCGAACATTTGACAGCCTTTGAGACAAAAAACATTTGAAAACATTAGCAAAAAAAGGAAAAATGGGTTACATTTTCATATCTCTCCAAATCAATCAAATACAAGAGAACTAAGAGATGGAAATAAATGTCCAGTTCTGGCAGAAGCGGTAAATTAGCCGTTTTGCTGCTCTTAGGCTTAGGGGTCTGTCCACTGGCATCGGTGTCCATCAGTTCATCGATGAATGAGAGAAGAGATTCCTTTTGATTGTTTGAATGCGTGTAAAACCCGTTAATTATTTTTCGCATAACTTTTGCGTTCAATTTCTTTCTGGTTGTGGCCAACGATCGCAACACTCGTAATACAAAACGAGGCTCTTTGGAAGAGACGGACTTCTCGATCTGTCGGGCCTGTTCCTTCAGCTCCTCGATGGTCAACGAGTCCACGTCCGCCGCCGCTTTGTTGCCGCCCGACTCCGACGGTGTCGACTCACTCTCAACAGACTTCATCTCCACGTCTTCCACCTGTTCATCACTTTTAGATTTTTTGGTCATTGTCTCGATTCAGTCTTCAATCAAATCAATTAAATTAAAACTTTGTTTCAAATTCAATGCAAACACAACTCAACAGTCAATGAATTTGCAGTTTTTCTGAATAATAGATGAAAAAGATTCATAAAGTACGTGAACAAAGTTGGATACCCTTTGGTATAGCCGTTTCAGAAATCAAAGAAAAACAGACCTGACATCTATAGCCAAATAACAAAGTATTTATTGAATACTTA
>JAQIWP010001882.1:0-12910 GCA_034695525.1 Euzetes globulus
AACTGGTCTTCAGTGCAGTCGTAAGGACTCAGTCTTAGGCCGAACCCCTTCTCATGTATGCGCTGTGCGTTATCGTAGTGGTCACCAAACATTGAACATTTTAGCAAGGCTCAGAAAAAATCAGATGGCCATTTAGATAACAAGTAATTTTGTTCTAGTTAGTATTTGATTTTCATAATTTGTGATATGCAAGGTGGTCTCTTAAAAACACTTTTAACAATACTAATTTCACATGTAAAAAGGGTAAAAATTAAAATACGCAAAATAATTTTTATTAGTATATTAATAACTTATTACAGTCTGAATTGATTTTACTTTTTATACCCTAAAACCTGGTTTCTAAAGATATGTCATTAAAACCCATTTCGGTGAAAAACAATCAGTTGATGTCTTTATAAATCATTTATAAAGACACTGTCCTTATATATTTTAATATATTTTTAGTGCTAAAACCGGTCTTGAGCAAATTATGTCCAAATTTTATGGCTATTCAAATAAAATTACAATTTATTTCGATTCAAATACTATTCTATGATTTTAAAATTGATTGACATGTCTTAATACCGATCTCAGCTACTGCTGGTTACTATGTCTTTCTAAATCATTTATAAAGACACTCTTCTCCGACAAATGGTTTATTAAGACATGTCTTTATAAACCACGTTTTAGGGTAATTCATAAAATTTTATTTTAATATCACTTAAAATTTTTAATTTGATTAAAAGAAAATTTTTGAATGTCCAAGCTACAATATAAGTTAATTTTAATTTGAAATATTTGTTGCAACTTATTTTACTTTTAAATAGAAAACATATTTTCAAGATTGATAGTTAAATACATTAAATATCGTTAAGGTTTTAATTATTATTTAAAAACTTATTTAAGCCCACTAGCCATAAATATTGTAGCCATAATAGACAGGATAGCCACCATATCCCCCATACCCTCCATAGCCATTATAAAGACCACCATAACCATAACCATAATTATACAGACTTGTGTAGTAGGGATAGCCATAACCATATCTGCGTAGGTATATGCCATATCCTTTCAAAAAACAATTTTAAACAAGCTTATAAACCTGGAATCTATTAAAACTGATTACCCCATCCTTTTACGATTGGCAAAAGAGTGATGGCCAAAATAATGCACAGAATAACTTTTGCTTGATTACTCATTAGCCACCAATATTGTTCTTGATCACCTTTTAGATTAAATTTTTATATTATTAATGCGTTTATGATGAAGTTCAATTTGGTCCTTTGCTTTTTATATGAATTTTGAAGAAAGGATCTTTTAAATAAATATTTTGAAATAAAATTTCTTTGTACTTTTATATTTAAAAAATTCATTTTTCAATAGCAAAGTTCATATTTAATGGCAATAACAAGCAAACAATGTCTGAGCAAACAAATAGCTTTGAATGTCAGAGATGATCAAGGTGATTATTAAAAAGACTGGCTCAAAACTATCAAGTTTTCTAATATTAATATTTTGTAGTATAAATTGATAATAATATTTAAAATGAAATATTTTTAATTTAAGTGAATAGATTATAAAGTTCAAAAATTAGATTTTTAACCACCTGAAGTTTAGTTAGCTTGGCCACTTTTAACTGAATGTTATTTTTATTTTTATCAGATCAATGTTTGATTAAATAAATATCAAGCCTTAAATTCATAAAATGCTATTTTGAGAATAAAAATAAACTTTTATTGAAATATGCTGGATAAATTAATATTAGCTCAGTTTGCTCTGGATGCCATTGCCTTATATTTGTAAAATTTCATCATCACAACAAAATCGACAGGCAAAATTCCATTAAATTTTAAAATTACTCTTATTATTCATAAACATTTTGAATCTTAATACTTTTAACAAAATGAAATTGTTTTCAGTTATCTTGCTTATTTAGGAAAAGCATATTTAATTATTAATTTATTTTTATTACAGTCTTAACAAACAATTTGTTCATTTGTTTAATTGTTTTGCAATAAAAGTTTATAAATTAATTTACTATTATTATTTTCATCTTAAATAATCACATAGATCAATTCAATAATACAATAAAAAAAATAAATGAACTATTTGAAAAAAATAAAAAAGTTAGAGGGGGCACTCGGGTTTGAACCAAGGACCTCTCGATCTGCAGTCGAATGCTCTACCACTGAGCTATGCCCCCGAGGATGTTAAATTTTATCTGATCTAGCAAGCGCAACAATAAAATATTTAATAGCATTGTAAAACTAGAAATGATTTTATTTTGAGTAGGTTTAGAAAGTTTTTTATCAGGACAAAGTCACCTAGCTATCATCTATATGAATCATTACTTGAATAAGAACACAAACACAGTTTTATTCAAAAACTTCATTGATCATATATTATTTTTTTATCAAAATATTTATTTCTAGTTGAAGTAAAAATTGATTAAGCTCAAAATTCAGCACAAACTTGCCAAAAAAGTTAACTTTCGATATCAGCCGTTAATTTAATTATTATTTTAATTGAGTGAAAATTCTGGTTATTGTCGTAAAAAAGGTTACAGTCTATTCTCGGTTGTGTAAAGGTGAAAATATATAACTATCAAACTTCTTATTCGTAATAAATAATTAAATAAAAATTATTTGATTAAGCGAACTTATTTTGGATTAACCCAGTGTTATGAGAAACGCCCATTAAAGAGACTGATTTGTACGGCAACCAAATGTTTCGAAAACCGTTGATAGACTGTGTACTCAACAGTTTACTGAAATCTTAGCTTTTGATAGCTATTTAATAGCTTTGTTTTATTAGCTTTATTTGCTGTTTGTTTGTTTAACAATAAATTAATATCCAGTGAAAAGTCATTTGAAATTATAAGTTTCAAACTGTAATATTTTCTGCCAGTGGTGTCCAGAGTTAGCTTAAGAACTTTTATTAATATTACTGGATTGAAATCAACGACTTTTTAAAATATTTTACTAGAAAACTAAATTATATAATTAAACTGATTTTTTTCTGAAAACGCTAGCTACTTTTATTTTATTTAAATCATTATTATTATTTTGATTAGTGAAAGGTTCTTGTCCATTAGGCTCTGTTTCTTTGTAATTATTTTTGTTCAAGTTAATTTTGCTTTAAATAAAAAAATTGATTAATATCTGGTTTTACGATAGTCATATCAAAGAATTCTCCTTGATTTTTTTCCATAATATCTCCAAAAATTTAATACTTGATAGAAAAAGCCCGGGTCCAACTGCTAACCAACCCTGTTTGCAAAAAAATTGCAACAATAGATGAGTTTGTTTTATGGTTTCATCGGACGTTTGTTTACTGAATGTGTTAATCATTTTTTATAAGTGAAAAGAAATTAAAATTTTATAACAGATTTATAATTGAATTAAATTCTTTAGAAAGTTTTCATTTTTCAGACATTCAGGGAAAGTTTTCTTGAATGCTTAAAGATGTTTGCTAATAAATTTAGCTTGGTACCCTTTAATTTTCATTATGACTAAATTTTTGAACTGGCCCATTTAATAATTGAACAATTTAAGCAATAGAACATTCTTGATATTTGCGGAAAAATTTATTTAATTTAGCAACTTAATTGAAATTTTAGGCATTTTTGAATATTTTTGAATGGATCCTGTTTAAAAATTCAAGTCACGTAGAATTATATTGAATTGTTTAAGGAATGATTAATAAGAATAATAATCAAGAGTCAAATAGTACTGACAAATAGGTAATAACTTTTACTAAGTTTGAAGAAAAGGTTATCATTTAATATTTGAAACATCAGTCAAACAGTAACTATCAAATTGATCTAATGTTCAAGTAACATTTCAACTGTATTTTTGCTGTTTTTCTAGATCAAAATTTACTAGTTTTGAACATTAAGATGAGATCTATATATCAAATCTATATATATTTTTAAATGTTCAAGTGAAATTACCTATTAAAACATTAAAGAGCCATTCTATTTTAAACTGTAAAGTTATTTATACCTTTTATTTTTAAGCAAGTAAAGTTTTGAATACTTTTTTATTAATCGGGTTTCATCTGTGCATTTTTTTTTCATTAATTTTTTAAATAGTTATCTTGCCAAATAATGGAAAACTACTTAAAATATACGCCAATAATTGATCTAGATCAAATACAGCCGGAAATATTCGACGACTATTCAGACATTGATTCTTTAATCCGGATTACGACACCGTTCTTCAGACAACAAGTGAAAAGTGAATGCCAGCCCTTCCATCCCTTTGATGAAGGCCAGGATAATTTAGTAACACTTCCTATCATTGGCCATGGACAAGATGAGCTAGATAACTCACCTGATAAGCCTTTTGATAACTTTAATTTGAATAATAATTACATAAAAGATGACCCAAATTCTGGGCAGAGGACAGGAGATGACAGTTCCTGTCGTAAATCATTTAAAAGGCTGAGCAAAGGTCAGAAAAGCTGCAAGGACAAAGACCTGGAGCTGAAAATATCAAAGAAGATCTCCGATATTAAATACCGGTCCAAGATGCGGGAACAGTACGAAAAGCTGTCCTTCGTTATCATTGGCAAAGACGTCAAGTGGCGAAAGAAGGAGATCCTGGATCTGGCTGTCAAATATATACTTCATTTGAAACATTCCAACAAGGAGCTAATTTACGAGAATATCAAGCTCAAAAATCAAATTGACTCCAGTCAGAAATGCTTTAATAATTAATGACTGTAAACAAAAATAAATCAAATAAGTAGTTTTCAATAAATTTAATAATCTTGATAAAAATAATTGTTTAAAACGTGTAATTCAATTCATTATCATCAAACAAGGACATATTAATGAAAGTAATTGAATATTTTGTAAAATCAAATTATTGGCCATCCCTTTATGAGCAAACGAGAAATGATCAAGTTATTTTTTTTGAAAAGTCAGTTTTTGTTAAAAACAATTAGCTTGGCAATCTTTAATTAGCATGAAATTATTTTAATTAAAAAAAAAGTTTAAAAGATCTCAAAATTAAGATAAGATCTGATAACTATTTGACAATAATTTGCTCAAGGCAATAAAAAATGTGAAAGAAAAACTAAAAAAACCTTTCTGATTGACATATCATATTTAACATTTACAATACAACTTGATTAAAAAAACAAAGACATGCTTTAAATTTTGCTAATTCAATTAAAATTTTTGATAAATTTTAAGAATTTTTTTTACTTTTTCAGTTTTTTTAAATGATTTATTTAATGGGCTGGGTCAGAAATAAAAATAATACAAAAAACGGCAATTGTTTTCAATTAATTAAGCAAACCTCAAAATGTCACTTTTGAAATTTGTCAAGAATATTTTTTATTTGACCCTTTATAATTTGACCAATGAAAGTAATTGAATAACCTGTTGAACCCATTTTAGTTGATCTGATTTGACAATTAATAAATCAATGAAACGGATGAATCAAAAGTTTTCATTGCCATCAGGTTCATTCACAATTAATTTGGTCGAAAAATTCCGTGCTTGCTCGTTTTATTAAATAAAATGTATGAAAGAAATTATTTTGATTTGAGGTCTGTCTTAAACTTAATTAATCTTTTTTTTTGAAATTGATTTGAAATTCATATTTATAATTCATTTGAGACCCGATTTAATTAAATGAAAACAATATTTTAACCTAGTATCAAAAATTTCTGCAAGAAAGATAATGATAATGATCACACAACAAACTTTGCCTGTGACCTTGATCAACTTACTTTAGTGCTTTGCTGACAAAGAGAATGGATAAAAGAACTTAAACTAATTATTTTTAAGAACAGCAGGACTGATCAAGGATGCTTTTCATACAAGAAAAAGAATTAAGTGTTCAATTTAAAAATCATATCACGTATGATAATCCTTTAATATGTTGTGATCCTGCTGCCCTTGTTATTCAGTTATTTATAGAACTTGGGTTAGTCTTGGTAATTCCGAATTGTACTTAAGTAATATTCTTAGCCCTCTGGGAAAGTATGGGGATATCGGTTATTATTTTGTAAGGGGAATTATTTATTAGGTAAAGATAATACCCAAACAAGGTCATATCAGTTTACTTTGACAATAAAAAATTATTTTTTTTTGTTTCAGAAGACTAATGGGTTTTTAAAAAATAATTTATATACATGATCCATTAAAAAAAGAAACTGATTCTAGTCGAAATTCCGTGAGAAAATAATATAGTATAGATAAAACTTCAAAAGGTTTAATAAACTTGCTACAGTTCTAAAAAAATAGTAATTTAAAAATATTTTGAGCTAGTTCAGAAAGTTCAGAAAAACGATTAAAATAAAGTAATTTAAATAAATAGAATCTTGATCACCATAAAACCTAGTTCAATGATTTACATTTTGCTTATAACATCACTAAAATTCAATGTTATTCTTGCTAGTTTTATTCTTGCTTAGAACAGTTTGACAAAATTATTGAGAATTTCCAGGAAATCATTAAGAAATTAAATAAACATTTAATAAGAAAGCAATAGACTTGAAAGTTGCAATTATTGCACAAATCTATTCCGTGCATTTCACTGTCACTCTAAATTGATTAAGGACATTTTCATTGATCTAATAGTAAACACAAAATAACTTTCAAGTTAACTTTAACTGTCAACTTTAGTGATCTTTAAGTGGAAAAATTGTTTTGAATGACTTCAAGGTGTGCTCATTTTGATTAGCGGAAGAATCCTTTATTTTTGACCTTGCCCGTTTGATTGAATACTAGTAATTAAAAACTGGTGACAATTGAATCTATTTTATTTTTATCCAGAAAAATATTTGTATAAACAGTACAAAGGTAATTTCAGCTCGTAAATAACTATTTGGCATCTCAGCTAGCAGAACTAAAAAATTAATCATGCTTAATAATAAACAACGTAATTATCGGCGAACCACAAGTATTTCAGCCACCAGATGTACGGCTCAAAACTGTGATGGATAATAATCATGTCCAGACCTGCGGCCGCCTTAAAGCCAACTATGGTGAACACTGGCCAAAGTGTGACCAAGATGCCGAACAGCCAGTCCCAAATGCCAATTAGTATTCTTGTACAGAGAGACCGATGTGCTGAAGCCTCAAAATATTCGGGTATTCCCTTGCGCTGAACGACCTGGTGCACCAGTTCACTAGATGGGCATTTGAGGTCGTAGGCCAGTCCCAGGCACTGGCAGCACCGGATGAAAAAAGTGGATGGGGTAAAGAATTCCCAAGGCCTTTTCTGGGAACTGTTATAGTCCCAAGGGAAAGTGTGATGGTAGTTGTGGTTGCCCTCACCCAGGGACAGGTATATAACCAGGTCGTTCTCTGTGGGCAGGATAAAACGGTCGTAAGGCCGGGCACCCACATAATGAGCCAGGGAATTAACTGTGAATAGATGGTGCAGGATAACGCACACTCTTAAACAGCTACAGAGCAGGAATGCTGTCCACAAGTTCTCAGTCCATAAATACCAGGGTATAAGAGCAGGCAAAATGAAGCCGAATAGGACAGCTAGTGGAATGTAGTACTTGTGCTGGAATCGGAGGAGCGGGTCGTCATACAGGTCGTCAAAGTTCAGTTTTCTGCCATAATCTTTGACTATTTGCTTCTTCCTGAGCAGCCACCACCCAATGTGAGCGTAGAACATGCCCAGGCTCGGATTTTTCGGGTCTGGCTCTTTGTCCGTCCATTTGTGGTGTGTTCGATGATCGCGTGCATAGGAAAGGGCGCTCCCGTTCAGTGTTGCTGTTTGTAGGATAAGTAGAAATATTCTGAGCAGTAGCCGAGCTTTGAAAGACTTGTGTGCCCATAATCGGTGACCGCCTAGGTAATTATTATAATTATTAAAATTAAACTTGAGTAAATAATTGAACCAGATTAAATAAAAGAATATGTGCTTCAGGCATTTTTTGAATTCATAATTTTTTAGGTAAAAATCAGAGATGATCAAGGAAGGACATTCAAAATTGCCATAATATCAACTAATTATCTTGTGGAAAACTGTTCTCCAAAATTATTGGCCATCCCACTGAGAACATCCCACTGGGAAATTAGATACGATCAAGATAACATTTTTAGAAATTCTTTTCTTAATAACCCATAATAGCTTGGTCATCTTTTATGAATATGGATTATTGTAATAAATAAAAGATAAAAGATTTCGATCTAAATGATAAGATCTGATGGCTATTTGACAATAAATTACTCAACGCAAAAAAATACGAAAGATAAAACTAAAAAACTTTTCAGATTTATGTAAGATACGTGACAGGTGGAATGCAATTTGATGGAAAAAGAACAAAGACCTACTTTCAATTTTGCTATCATTTGAAATTTTAAATAAATTTCAAGAATATTTTACTTTTTCACTTATATAATAATGATATAATTAATCAGCTGGGTCATAAATAAAAATAATATAAAATCAGTGGTTGTTTTTCAACAAATTAGGAAGTTTTTACTAATTAATTAATCGAACCTCAAAATGTATTTTTTAAAATAGTCAAGAATAGTTTTTATTTTGACAACTTTGACATTATTTCTATTTTTGTTTGTTTCTGTCCCAGTTGATAATTAACTAGGCTAGATTATCTTGGAAAATATTATTGACTGACTAAAGTTATTTGCCTATTAGCTATGTCTATTGACCTTAACAATAATTGAGAATTACCTTCCAAGATTGAATTTGTCATTTTTTTACTAAAAGTTTTACTAAAGCGTAGTTTTTAACTAGCAAGATCTATTCTGCTCTACACTCAAGGTTCAGCATATAATACGACGATCTTATTAAGCTTACTTTAACCAGCTATCACCTACGCAAGGTCCTAACGGGTTGATACGTATTATGTGCTGGACCTTGAGTCCAGAGCAGAATAGGTCTGGCTAGTTAAAAACCACGCTTTAGATAATTTTAAATAGTCAATTATAATATTCAATTTCACATTTTATAACAAGATCATAAGAATAATAATTACTAAAAAAAGTAATTATCTTGATTACCTCTAGAAAATATGAGTAAGTTACATTAATACGAAATGTACACTCACCGACAGACATACCAAGACCAGAAAAAATTGACAAAACACTGACCCAGATGACGGTGAATATCCGCACTGGGTTCAATAAGCCATGAATATAGCCGTAGATTGCAAATAAATGGAGCCAAATCAAAAATATTAAATTGATCCACTTGATCTGCTTAAGCTCGTAGCCGAAGATGGTAAAGCCTTTTGTGGTAAACTGGTCCTGATTAGTGTCGATTTTGAATTCCGGCACATTTCCACCAAGTTTTTCATCAAAATTATCTTCTGTTTCATTTAAATCAATTTCTTCACCATCTTCATTGACCACACCTTGGACAGCACATTCCTTCATGTTCCTGCTGAAATATTATCAAGATTATTAAATTGCCTTATAACATTTCAACTTTTTAAAATTTTTTTAAACATTTCTGAAATTTCTTATAAAAAACTTTATTAAAATTACCTTTAAATTAGTTGTCAAGAGTTAAAAGAACAGAATAAAATGAAAACTAAGCTTTCTCACAAATATAATATTAAAAAGATAATTATCAAAATTATTCTTCTCAGCCAGAAATTAGACAAAAATGTGTGAACTCATTTTTCAAGATTAAAATTTGATGGGTTGAAGGAAAAAATAATATTAAGGTTTTTGTGAAAAATAAGATAAAAAAATAATTGAATAAAAAGTTGAAGGAAATATTCACCGAAAAAAAGGTTAATTAAATTTTTAAAAATACTAAGTATTAAAAATTCTTAATCCAAAGAGCACAGGTAGGAAGACTTTCCTCTCTGTCAAATAAACTCATGGAAAGCAATAATCGATTTGTAGACTTTTGGCTCTGGAATTGATCACTTATTTTATGCCTTTCCCCTATTTTCCTATCCTTTTCGGAAAAACACTGAATAATATTTTTCCTTTCAATTCCGTGACTTTAAACATAAGTGTTTTTCTGTTCCCAAACATAACATTTAGGGTTATTATGGTATAAAACCTGTTATACCTGTACATTTGCACAGGGAGTGCTGTGATCTGTTCTGTCTCAGAGAAGAGACTGTAAAAGTGTATTGTTTTTGTAGTTTACTCACAAATTTCAGTTAAACCTGTTTTTTTGTAGAGAATGTTTTTGGAAAATTACACTCAATTTTGAGGATATTTTTTTCAGCACTACAATTTAATAAAAGCAATTAAGTGAATTATGAAAGCATTCTGTGCTATGTAGTCTGATCCAAAAGATAATTAAAGATTAAGCGGATGATTGTCCTTGAACACTGAAATATTTGTTTTTAAAAATATTCAATGGAATATTAATTTTGAAACTTTAGGGAAATTTTTCACATAAAAGTTTCATAAATATTATTTTGAATTACTTAGAACAATAAAACAATATTTCTATGATCATGTTATTTATGACAAACTTTGACAGTTATTCAGTAAATAGTTTCTTTTTTCGATAATAAAACAGGTCAAATAATTTATTTAGTATTGACAAAAGCTTGATAGGTTGCAAAATAGACATTTTTTAGTAAAAGAATATGATTGCTCAATATTCCTAGAATTGAATTTATTTAATAGCTTGGTAATTTAGCTAAAATTGTTTTATTCTAAAAGATTTTTAAAAAATTAATACTCTTGAAAATGCTGGAACAATTTTCTTTTATTCTCGAAAGTTCTACTAATGATTCAATTATAATTGTGGAAAAGTAAATTTTAAAAAAAGAACTTGATGAAATCTTTCAATTGTTTGTGCCTTAATCAATCTATTTCAACATTTTTCAGCTGATAAAGTGCATGACAATTATTTAAATGTGGGTATTTCAAAGAAGCAGTTGTTTATTCACGTAAAATGACACAACTGATGACACAATCAAATATTTGAAGACAGGTTGCCTATACTGGAACTCTTTAAAACCCTACAATTAACCTATTCAAATTTCCTGTTTTTATTTCTATTCTAGAAAGTAGTTAGACAAATAAACATTGAAAGCAGCAAGGTGTGAAACTAATAGTCCAAAGAGTTCAAATGTTCTTCACTGAAATCTTACCTAGAATTAAAAATATAATCTAGAATTTGAGTAGTATCATCTTATTCACTTTAAGATATATTTTCATTAACAAGGAAAGTCATATTATAATAAAGTTATTGAATTGAAGAACCTTGGTGTTTATCCATTGAATTATAAAAACGTATAATTATAAAGTTAATTTTTATCACTGACTTTTTATCGATTAAAAATCACGATAAAGATGATTAAAGAAAAATAAATTTTGTAGTTTTCTTTAAATATGCCCCAGGCAACTAAACCTGTGGTGTGATGAGGAATATTGAATTATGAATGCTTAATTTAATATTGAATTTATTCTTTTTGACAATAATTTTAATTCAATTGACCTATTTTTGGGAAAGAACAATAACTTATCTCATTTCACAATAATAACCTTTTTTTGCATGCTTAAATTGTTACTCAATCTATTCAGACTAATAATCAGAGATCTCCAAAAGTGAAGATCAGTCTCATTTTAATGAACATAAGTAATGCAGTGCATAAACAAGCTAAAAACCAACAATAGTCTATTACTAGAAATCATAATCATCAAGTTCAATAATTAAAAAAAACTTACAAGCAATCATTTATTGATATTTTATCCTCTATTCAAATTCTGGAAAAATCTGCTAATACTCATGCTCACTCTTTGTATTTTGTAACGCTTTATTTGAAAATACTTCAGAATAGCGTTAAGTCAAATTGGATTCTTGAAGTGAATACTTAAATGTCTGTTACATCTGACTAATAAACAAGTACCCTTTAAAGTCTTTTGATTATCATAAAAATACAAAAATTTGAAAATTTTGTTCTAGGTAGTATTTAACGAGTTTTATATGAAAAAAAGATCGATCATAATTTTAGGTTATTTTACAAATGCAATTGGTCTATTTAATAATCGTAGAGTTACCAATTTACAAAGTATAGATATTGTGAAAATAATCAGGTTGAAATTAGTCGCTTCAATCAGTGCTGATCATTCAATATTAAAAAAAACATTAAACTTGAAAACTATCCTACAAATGTCCACCCAGTCCTAATTTATGCATCGTCCATTTGTAGATAAGTGATCAATGCTACAAGGCAAACTTTTCTAAACGATATTAAATTGATTTAAGTTTGAATTCTAATAAGTGAACTTGGCACTATTTTTTTTAATAAGCTCTTTATGTAGTTAATTATATGGTACAAATATTGAGTTTCTAAATCAATGGGCTTAATTAAAATTGATTCATTTTAGGGGATTTATTACCTATTTTAATTATAGCTTAGCTATGTCGCATCCTGGTAATATTATTAATGAACTTGTTATTATTGTAAAAGATATTTATATGTTTTTAAGTTATTCAATATTCATGGTCATCTAGTTAATAAATAAACTTTTCATAAATAATATTTTTTATGCTGATTTAGAGAAAAACAGAACAAAAATACAGTCTAACAGTCAATCACTTTTGAAAATATGAAAACCTTATCTTTGATCAGAGGTTAGACTGTATATTAATACTTGTCATTTAGTTTGATTGGCATTCGCCAGAATGCGCTAGGATAGGATTCTGTTGACGAATATTTAAATAGTTTAGCAAGCAAAAGAAAATTATGGTTTTAAACTTGAACTTTATTATTTGTTAAGCAATTACAATTAGTAAATTCATCGATAATAATTATTGGTCGAGGATCATTTTTTTTAATCGAATTATCAAATTTATCTTATTAAATAAACTAAATAAATTATTGGGAATTACAAAAATAGCCATGATTCCTGATCATTTAATAAAATGGGGACACAGTTCAATGTATCAGCAGTTTTATTGCCCGGTCAATTTAACAATGGGGGAACAGGGAAGTAATAAATGCCATTTCCTAT
>JAQIWP010001883.1:0-12906 GCA_034695525.1 Euzetes globulus
AAACAGAGAATTGGTTACTCTTATAACCCTTTTGGACATTAGTTTTATGGCACTGGACTTTAGCTGACCTCAAAAGCGGGCTCTTCTGTAGTCGAGTGTAAATCTGTTTATTCTTAGAATAGTTTTGACTTTGAATTCAGTTTTGAGTTTAATTTAAGACAAATGTTTGAAACTTAAGTTAAGTATTTTGAAATATCTTTGTTTGACCGCCAATTCGTTTCATCTGCTTTTGATTTTAGTGTGACTTCAATAAAATAGTTTAATTAGTTTAGGGATATGTATTTGAACATAAAATTACAGTCTTGAGAACAGCCTTTCCTTACACATTAATAAAGTTTTTTTCGTTTGAAATAAAAAGGTTATACAATTATTGCAATAAATCATTGAAATGACCGAAAATTCTTGATAAACAAGCAAAAAAACTTAGTGCTTATCGAAACGGGTTTTTGACTTTCATTTGTAATTAAGTGATAATTCCTTGGATTGTTTTCATAAGAGTAAAGCCTTTAATCCAAGGGAATGAACAAAAATTGTGATTTGTTTATCAAAAATATGTTTTGATTGACTCAATACGCGAATGAATTGAAATTATAATTTGTTATCGCCTTTCATATCAAATGAATTGCGGGCGAAAAGAATTGATTTGAAATCGAGTTTCAATACAAAAGTCTGATTTCAAAATGTGAGCTAATAGTCAAATATTTTCACCTAATTTTTTGAGGACAACAACTGAATGAATAGATCATTCAGTCTTTATATTTGTTCAGAGACGGGAACACAAAGAATGGTTTTATTAAAATTTTTATTGATTGAGATGATTGATGCGGAACTGTGTGTACACAGAGAGGACCCTCTCTTCTGTTCGATAATCAATTGAGAAATAAAAAACATTTTATTACATTTTAATAAATTTTTCGCTCAAAAGCCATTCAAAACAAATCTCTAATGGAATTCGAGATTAAAGTCTTTTTAAAACATTCATAACTCAAACTTTTAGTGCAATTCCTGAGTGAATGACCAAATTCTTCATTGAGTATCAATAAACAGTTTGGGAATAATAATAATGAATAGACTTTTCTCAACACTAGAAGTTCGGACACAAAAAAAATTATTTGGAACATGCACAAAAAAAGTTCTCACAATTACTGTTAATTCAATGGCTTTCTTATCAAACTTTTCAAAGGTTTGTTTGTTTGAAACACTAAATAAATAAATTGCAGAAATTGTTTTTCATGTGAAGTACGGGTATTATCGGTAAGTCTTTTCCGTTTTGTTTCGAAACGACTGCAGAAACTCTCTTTAGTTTAAATAGTTTATGAGACAAAAAACTGTTTAAACTATTGTTAAGTGTCTTTCAATAAATTTTGTAATAAATAAACAAGTATTCCAGAGATTGGTAGACAACGACCATAGCCTACACTCCTATATACTTAATTATTTTTTATTATCTCACATCTAAAATATCATTTGAAATTTTCAAAGTTTCAAGAACTTATCGCTACTTTCATCGATTCAACAATAAAGTATTACCATGTTTTAGGGTAGGGTAGAGTAGAAAAAGTGGGAAAAGTGAAATTATATATTCCTAAACTTCGTTATCGCCTTAAAAAAAGTTTTGTAACATTTTAATGGACTTTAAGTGACTAAATGGTGACGATTAGCATAACTTCCAATACTGGTTGTACTGCAACACAATTATCATTACCTGTCTTGATATGGCAGCACCTGTCATATAGGGGACTGCCAATAGATACACTGCTGGATGAGCAAGGTCTTCCTCCTATTTATACATCACATTTCTATTGAAATAAATTCTAAATAAAGCGTTTCTCAACACAAAAGTGTTTCGAAGAAAAGATTTTGTTTTGTGTGCAGAGAAATGAGTCACTTGTCGTATGGCTGGGGTTTATGGTGTAAGCGATCTAAGCAATGTATGGTAACCCTGTGCTCAGGCTAACAACAGAAGCACTCTCTTACTGTCAGTGCACTGCATATTTGTGCTATTTTTCTGGTTCTGTCTCTCCCTCTCCCCCTTCTAAAAGACTTGATTTTTGTCTTTCAGGGGATTGTATGGCTGGGTTTGAGGGGTTTTGGCGATTCCGTGACTGCCGTTGTGTTGCTAGTGTTATGCCAGTGCACTGCCAGTGCTCAGTAAATGCAACTCCGACTATCAGTCAGTTGTAGAGTCGATCCGCTCATATGATGACTCACTTCGCGAGAGCTTTAAATTCATAACAAGAAATACAGGCATTAATTGTATTAACACTCAGTCCTATTCACAAGTGAAGTGAAAAACAGAGCAAATAAATGACTGAATATATGACTAGTTTTCTGACTGTTTATTGTGTTTATTGTCATCAAAAATGAGTGACTTTTGCTGAGAAACAAATGTGAGGAATCACTTCCCAAACGCCTCTTCAGTTCTTTGGTCTTCACCTCTTTGGTCAACAGATTGTGTCCGCAATCACTGATTCAATTAAGAAATGGACAAATGTTTGAATCAATAGTTATTTGACGACAAATTAGGGGAAAATTTTTTATTTAATTTTTAGATAAATATTTAAATAAATTGTTTACTAATCAAAAGTGTGTTTTGTTTACATCCGTGGCCTCCGTTTCCCCTCAAAATAATCGTATTTTTTAAATCAGATTTAATAGTGTTTTTGTAGTAATAAATAGTTTTTAATAAACCAATTGAGTCTTCGGGTCATTAAAACGGTGGTTCCCATTGAGTGGTGCAATGCGTGAA
Organism: Euzetes globulus; assembly: GCA_034695525.1. Classification (NCBI taxonomy): domain Eukaryota; kingdom Metazoa; phylum Arthropoda; class Arachnida; order Sarcoptiformes; family Euzetidae; genus Euzetes; species Euzetes globulus. Next base: position 2,750 of record JAQIWP010001883.1, read on the forward strand.
TACAAAGTCGTTGTGTTGGGTTCGGGAGGTGTCGGCAAAAGCGCTCTAACCGTCCAATTCGTGTCCAACACATTTATGGAAAAATATGATCCGACAATCGAAGACTTTTACCGCAAAGAGATCGAAGTGGACGGCCGGCCCTGTGTCCTGGAGATACTGGACACGGCCGGCACGGAACAGTTCGCCTCGATGCGCGACCTCTACATCAAGAACGGCCAGGGCTTTGTCGTCGTCTATTCCATCACAAGTCACCAGACGTTCCAAGACGTCAAGAATATGAAGGAACAGATCGTTCGGGTGAAGGGCACGGAACGGGTGCCCATACTTCTGGTCGGCAACAAAGTGGACATCGAACACCAAAGAGAAGTGACGGCCGGCGAGGGCATAGCCTTGGCACAGCTCTGGTCGGCCCCATTCATGGAGGCGTCCGCGAAGAGCAAACTGAATGTCAACGAAGTGTTCGCCGAAATCGTCAGAGAAATGAGTTTTAATTCGGTTAAAGAAAAGCCTAACTATTGCTGTAATGTTTGCGGCTTTAAATGTAATATACTTTGATATGACTGTCCGCTCCGTACCGACACAAAAGACAACTCCTACCGGCGCTTCAATCGGCTTTAAATTTTAAAACAAATATTCGGTTCTCTTCTAAACGATTAATAATTGTTTATTCAGTCAAACGATTGACTCAAACAAAAGACTAATTTTTATTACTATTATTATTATTATTATTCATCCATTAATTCATCCACTTTTTGTACGACAATTACATCCAATTATTTTTCAATTCATCCGAATATATATTCATCGCAAGTGAGTAATAATTATCTCGTTTTTTGTTCGCCAAATTCTTGTACTAATTGCTAGGAATATATGAAATTTTTCGCTTATTTTCAATTGAAAAGTCAAACAAATCCAGGCTTTTAATTAGAGATCCGCTTACGGTCTAACCTCGGTTTCAAACAGTTTCTAGCACAGGCCAGTGCTGTATCTAAAACCAGAGTTTCTCTTAAATCAGGGTAATTTAACTTTAGAGTCGAGCTGTCAATGCAATAAAAACAATTCTGTCCCTCAAGCCGGGGATTTCCTTTCCTTTTGAACCAAGGTTGGACTGTATTGCAAAAAGCATTGCTATTCATAACCAATGCGTTTGACTTACAATTAAAACACTTTTTCCATTGATTTTTCAATAATTTTCTCATTCGTATAATTTATGAAAAATGTATTTCTGTTTTCACTTCAATTTCTTTTATCAGTTAATCTAAAAAATATATTTTTTTGTTACTTTGAAGTTCTATTCTAACGATCGCATGAATACAGAGATAAACATTTAATTTCACTTTGAATATCAAATTTCATATTTAATTAGCTTTCATTTGAATGCAGTTTTTTGGCACAAAATTGATGCCAAACTCTTTCTGATTATATATTTGTCGAAATCTAATTCAACAAATGATTGCATTCAAAGGGGTAGTCAAGGGATAACAACTATCAGTCAAATATTCCGCTAAATCAGAGCTCAAATGACCCATAATTTCGCATTTTTTTGCCGCTATTTAACCCGTACCTCTGATAATGTACAGAGGTCGAGGACCTGGCACTCCCAAATTGTGCATTGTGCTTTAATTATTTAATTTAATCTGTTATTTTTTATGTCAATTATTCTAATTGAAAAGCAAAATGTTTGGATGAAAAAAGTTTTTATTTTCTCCTCTCTTTTAGACTACTATTACTCTCATCGTGAAGAATAATAAGACAATTAAGACATTGAAAGCACGTGATAATCGAGGGACAAATGAAAAGCAATGGCATTTTGGCCATCGATTTGTCTTAAATCGTGTGCTTCACTCAGTCTTAATGTCACTCAAAATAATAGCTCATTGTTTCTAAGGATCTTCGCCTTTAACGCAAACATTCATTAGAAACACTGTCGTCGTCTCTACCGATGAATATATTCTTCGGCGGTTCCGATTGCGGACCAAATAGAAAAAAGATGTCATATTTATGTGCCTTTAAATGTTATAATTCGCATATCAATAGTTAGTAACGAAAAGTTTAGCCATCGATTAATTATTGATTCAATCGATTAAATGAATTGTTTTAGCCTTCAGTTTGAATTTCATAAGAATTATGTGATGCAAAATGCAATCCCTTTAATGTATACTTGATTTTAATTGTAATAATTCAGTCGATTCGTAGCTTTTATTTAAATTATGATTTCAGAACAATAATTAAAGGTCCCATTAATTTGAAGAAAGATATATTTTGAAACCAAATTCCTAACCTAAATATAAATTTAATTTGAATTTCAGGTAAATTTTTTTGTATAATTTTTTACTAAATATTTATAATGTTTACACACAAAAAATCTTTATATACAATAAGTTGATTGTGTTTTTCTGAAAAATCAAATAATGTTTAACATTAATAATTATTTGTCGTTTAGAACTGTTCCTCAGATCTATGTTTACGACGTTTTTTCTTTCGTTTGCCTCAGTTTTGGGACACAATTATTATTTGAAATGATTTGTGAAAAGCATTTGCTTTATATTGAAAAGAATGCATCACTTTTTCAAATGATATTAAAACTCAATATTTTTCCTATTTTTTCCCACAGATTGTAATTTCAAACTCTTTTTTATCGTTTCTTCTGAAATCGTTTCCATTTTTTTTCTATACCATTGAAGAAGAAAAAATTGATTTGATTTTTGATTTGTTTGAGTTTTTATTATATATTTTTCACTCTTTTTCTTTTTTTTTGTTAATTTTTATTAAGAAAAGCTCTGTTTTTAAGTTTTTGAATGTAATTTTGATTTTAAAACAATTAAGTTGTTTTCAAAACACAAATCGCCTGCAAAAAAACGATTGCCTAAACTCTTTGTAGAAGAAGAATAAACTTTGTTGTTATTCAAAGAGCAATAAAAATTACGCCAAACGTTTTACTTCTGGAAAATATCATTCCTCCCGTTCCCCCTATCTCTGACTGTCTCTGTGAAAGGAAAGAGTGTCTCCTCTTTGTTTATCAATCGATTTCTAACAAACACTGTTATTATATATATTTTATTTAACACTGAATTCTATGAGAAGAAAAAAAGACGACTAATTGTTATAATAATTAATTGAAAAATACAAATAATTATTAAAGTCATTATCAGTGCTTCGGTTGGCGACTGGCAGCAGAACTTATACTTCAATTCTGGGTATCGCAGACACAACTCATTCTGTTCTCTAATGTAGATTAAAGTTTTATAACATTGAATGTAAATTTATTTTTAACAAAAGTATTGCCAAACAATTCCCAGAATAATCTATCAAATAATTATGAAAATAAATTTTTAAAGCACCGACTGTAAATTCGGTGCCGTTCTTCTGCTTGTTTATTGTCGTTTATAAATTCAAATGAAAAATCTGTTCAAATAAGTGATGCCTATGTCTATTGAGATATCAGTCTTCTGCTGTCAGACCCGACGACTCCATTAGTTATTAGTTTTTAGTATTAATTAAAAAATTAAATGAATTCTTCAGAAGAGAAAAAAAAACTATTGTATTATATAATATTTAGACGACAATCGTGTGATAATTAAGTAATTATCCTTTGAAAAAAACAGTGAACAGAGAAATAAAACAAATTACTATTAATTACAACTAATTATTATTCTGTCAGTCATTTTTGTTGCAAGAATCGAGTTTTCATTAGACCTTTTTTGCCGACAGAAACAAATTCCTATTCAAATGAATTGTTTGTTTTCTTTTTCTGTTTCTTTTTGGCCCCGAAAATAGAACTCATATTTATAGAGACCATCACTAATACTACCGATCCGTTCAGTGGTTCCGATCTGTTATTATTAAATATAATGTTATTATTCAATGAAATGAAAACTTATTGTCGAAAGAATTGAGAAAATCATTTATAAATATAGTATTTGACAAATGAATAAACAGAGAATTTAATATGAATTCATTGCTTCTATTTATTGCAAAACTTATATTCAATATATTTTTTGTTGTTATCAATAAAATACAGCAAAAACTTGATATCAAGTAAGTTATCAAACAGTCATTAATCATAAGACTAAATAGTTTTCATTTCCAGTGCCGTCGAGACTGTATTCTTGGTAATTATATGCGCCGGAAGTTTCCAATTGATATCAAATTATATGCTAATAATCACTTCATTGCAAATGTCTGAGCGATTAATACCCTGGAAAACTGACTTGAGCAAATGAGTCACAGCCATATGGCTGTCCGTTGAGCCATACCCAGTCGGACCACTGGATCAGGTCAGCCGTCAAGTGTTTATTTATACTTTTCTAGGTTTTAATCATATTTCAATCAATCAAAGCCTGGTTTCTGTGCGACACAACTGTAAGAGTTATTGAGTTTTTTGCTTCTTTGCTGTGTTTTGATTGCAAACTTTCATTGAACGGCTGTCCTCTGAATTAGAATTCAAATAAAAAAGTTCTTCATTTCATTTTCGCTGATAAAACATATTTTTTGTCTCTTATCTCTACTTTTCTGTACTTTTCTGTCGTTTTCTCTTCTCATCTCTACTCTGGAGTTGAGCTTTGATTTTGTGCACAAACTCTTCGTCTGTCAAAACTCTTTTTTCTTCTGCAAATGTCTTCTGGTTTTTTGAAGAAATATTTTGTTGGTTTTGCACAGAATTTGCTTTAATTAAAATCAGATATAATTGAATGAAAGGCCGGAGAGAAATGACACTCAAAATCGGATTTCTCTATTCATTGAATTATTTATATTTCGTTGAAAATACTTATTTTGATTTTACAGTTGGAATCATTTATTTCTTATTTTAAAAGTTTTCCGTTTTCTCGAGTGTCAGCTCTTCTCGGAGTCTCTCCTCCGCTAATGAATCGCTATTTTAATGGCAAATCTAATGGAGTCACTCCTGAAATGAAATTTTTGTTATTTTTATTACTCAATAATTCTTCTGAATTACTCTTTGATCAGTCGATGATAAGTCACATCTCGTCCTATGATAAACATATTCACTCATATCTATCAATATTATGGTAACCTCTAAGTGTTGACTCGTCTCAGCACAGGAGCACAGGCACATGAGTCTAAAAACAGGCAATTTTTCAGCAAAACCATTGAATGCCTAAAATAGTTGACTCATTTTGCAGTAAAAAATCAATTCATCAAAACTTAATTAAACGAAGAAATTTTATACTCATTTAAACTGAAATTTCTTAAGTGTTTTTCAATTGATCCGAAAATTCCAAGAGTTTGCAAAAAATGAGCTGACATTCAGAGTAGAATTACTCTTCCTTTCCTAATGGAGGGCCTCGAAAACTGATGGCTGAAAAAATGTTTATTTAGAAAGGAAAAAAAATCTACTTTAAAACAGTGTTACTTTACTCAGTTTAATCTCATGAATCACTGTCTAATTCAATGTCTGTTTGTTTCTTAAACAGTCAATTAGGAGCAAAAAACCAGAGAATTCTTTTCTATTAAATCGAGCAAAAAATGTCTTCTTCTCTCTTAAACAGACCTTTGAATCCAATAAATAAATGTATGAATGAATGGCAATCCAATCGTAACACACAAATAGAGGCCTTACTTTCTTCCCAATTCTGTTCACTATTTATATATATTTTTTTCGACAATTTTAATCCAAAGATTTAGTGTTTACTATAATTCAATTACTTTTTATATTCTAAGAGTTCAGAACTACTCTTCCCTTTTGCCCCCAAAGAATACATTTTAAGTGAAAAATTGCTTATAAAGAGAGCATTGAATTGCAATCGATTTTGAAGACATGTTTTGGAAAAGACTCGGAGAGAATTCAATTTTTTCTCTGATGATTTGTTAAATGCTTTATGATATGAGTTTGAAAAATAACCATAAATTTCCTGATATTTGACACTTTAGTCATGAAAATCATATGAAAATTTCTTTTCTTCGCTTAAAAATAAATTGTTATTTAATATTCAATTCATTGACTTCTTGAGTAGGGTTGAGATTATTTGCGCGGTTCTCCCAGATCTCTATGGGTTTATCCCCTGAGCAGAAAGCAAATGTTTATTAGTTTTTTATTGCATTAAAATCTTTATTATTCACATTAGATATCAAAGAAACTCATGAATTACTTATGAGATTGTTTTTTGCAGAATATATTAATTTTTAGCTCTTGTATCAGAGGAACGGGCATTAAATCAATTTTCAGAACTCATGCTGTAATTCGTTTAATTGATTGAAACCAAAAATTATTTTGAACTTTGATTTTATTGATAGATTAGATCCGATAGTATACTGAACTGGCAGTAACTGTAGTTATGCGGCGGTCCTTTTGCCAGATAACTGTTTTTTGCCTGAATATTTCGCATAATTTGTTACCTGACCATATTTGAACATACACTATCGATTAATGGGTTAACTCCAGTGGAAGTCATATTTTTCCCTGTGCCTCTATATTAATTAATAATGGCGATGATAAATAGGGCTCGAATCTATTGGAGTGATTTTTTGCGTTTCATTACTTCCTAACTGATAGCTTTGTTTGACTAAACTTTTGCCAATACTTCAAACATTAGTTCTATTTTTTATCAGGCAATTGCTCAAGGATAACCTGAGCCGGCAGGCCTGAAATGGGGAAGTATTGTATTTTCGCAAAATCCCATTAGGTCTGAAATAGCCAAAAAATTGCCTAGATTTCCACAAAAGTCGATGATGTTGGGTGGCCCTGCTCCTTATCCGATGCTGGAATTACTTAGTTTCTCATTAAACCAAATCCACAATTCGTTCAACTAATCCATAGCCAAAGGAAAGGAAATTTTAATTTAATTTTTTGCTTTCAAATTAAAAAATTATTATTTAAGCCATGTTTTCAAGTATTTGTTATTACAAATGAAGTCAAATCACAGTTAAGACTAAGTATTGTTTCTATCAATCAATGGCTTAATAACTTGGAGTGAGAAAGCGTTTCATTTGTTTCTTTTTTTATTGAATTTAATAGTTATCTTGCAATTACTATACTCATTATAATCTCACGAATTTCGTCTCAATCATGAAGTTCGTGATCAAAAGTTTTTTAAACAAACTCTTGGGAAAAACGAATCTTCTGTTAGTTTTAGGAAAGGCCTCGGATCTAATGCCCGGCATTTTTTCGGTTCAGCGAATGTTAACTCAATTACATAATAATTCGGATCCAATTATAATCACTTGCCTTTCACTAAATATTTATTATCGAAACTCTATTTATAACAATTCACTCCAGTTTTTCAGCAGACAATTAAAATTTGAAAAGGTAATCTAGCAGAAAAATCGGGAATATTGTTCGCTCGATTATTATTTTCCGAGTCGATTGCTTTCTTAAAATACACTTTTCAGCTGTAATTAAGCGAAAAAGTTATAATTATTTGATATTCTTTCATAAATCATGGGTTTGGGAAGAGTTGATCCCTTTCTCGGCCAAATTGTGTGAAAACAAAACAAGTTTTACTTCACTTTTTTTCTGTGCTCTTATTGTGTTTATATAGAAATCATACACTTTTTTCAGTCGAATAAATAGAATAAATTTCCAAAAATTAAACATTGAATACAGAGTTTGTATTTGTGTTTGTGTTTGAAAATTGGAAAAATCCAAATCCAAAATTTGGGTCAAATTCTATGTTTCTAATTATCGGTTCACACAATTCATCCGTTAAGTTGTCTACAGAGCCAGTGATAGACAGATAATTCCACTTGATTTTAATGGATAACATTTCTCCTTTTTTCTCCTATTGATGGGCTATTTTGATGGTCTGTCGATATTTGAAAATAATTTATAAATCGATACAAAAATAGATTTAAATTAAAATAAGAATAAATAGAATAAATATTTGTCTATATTTACTCAAAATAATTTGTATTTCGAGTTAATTGTCTTCAGTCGAGACCGAAGAGGAATTATAATTACAAACATATGTTTGGAATTTAATTTGAGTTCAAAAACAAGAACTTTATCAAACAATTTAGCGAATGTTTGATAAGTAAAGGCGTCTTCACTTTGAGGCCGTTCCACTAATGATGGATGACCTCAAATAAGGAGAATCTCTCTGCCAGTAAATTAATTATACGAAAAATCAAATTTGATATCAAAAGCACTCACTATTCAGTCGGCTATTGTCTCTCCTATTGTTCTGAATCTAAAGCTTTGATTTTGTTTTGTTCGCAGGAAAAAAGAATTTTGTATTTTATTAGACGAGGAGTTAATTAATGTGTATTTGGTTTATATATGAGTTGTTAATAATAGTTGGGCTGACATACAATTTGGTCGAAAAGAGTTCTTTAATCAAATTAATTGTTATTTCATTGGGTTTCTCAAGTATGCAAAGCCAAAAGTTCTGAACCCAATCAGTGCTCACAATTAGATTGCGATCAGAATTAGCGAAACTGTTTAGAAAATTATTATATTTATCAGTAGCTTTAAGGCAATCTTCCAGTGATGAGCAAACTTTATTGACAGGGGTTGGTTCAGGGGTTGGTAAACTTTTTTTCTAGGGCAGTCTTGATAAGGAATACCCTATCTTTGGGGTCATCTTTAATTAATTTCAGTTAAATACAGTTTTAGCATGTTATCTATAGTTCTTGGGGAGGGGGGAAATGTTCAATAGTTGGCAGTCCCTATGAAAGAATTGGCTGTCATTTTCTTGTATAAAATTCCCAGACTAGCTGCTAAACCTTTAGCTAACCCCCTTGGTCATCACTCTAAGTATTCATACGTAAAGCCATATATTTTAGATGAGATAACAAAAATCAAATCTTATTATTTGTTTATTTAGTTTTCAGATTAGTCCGCAATTTGTTTAAAGTCTCATATATTTTGAAAGAGATATCAAATATATATTTTTTGTCTTCATTTTTATTTCTTATTTATATTCATTGCTTTTCGACAATTAAGGTCTGGGTTTATGGTTATCCTCTAAACACTTTTGAATGGCTGAGAAAATACTCTTGCTATTATTGAAAGCAATAAATACCCTTTCAGAAAATTAATGGCAGGCGACAAATCTTTGGAAAATTCATATAAATTACCCTGAACAATAAGCTAATGGAGTAATCGAATTAAGAGCCTGAATGAAAAAGTTGTTTGCTCAGATTACAGTTAATACTCAGACAAATATATCCTTTGTTTGTATTCATAAAAACATAAATAAAAGTTAGGAATAAATTCTTAGGACTTTTCATGCGTTCAACGGGAAAAAAATCTCAGATAAAAAAGAGAAATGAAAATCTAATAAATCTGAAATCTAGGTCCCTTTCAGAATAAAAAGCGTAAAAACTAGGGAAACACCTCAGATGTGGACTAACAGATCATTATCTCGGGTGAGTTAACTAAATATTTATATCAAAGATACATTGGAATAAATTCTAAATAAAACTTTATTTCTATATTTGAAGTTCTTTTTTTTATTTTACTTTATTTGCTAACAAAAATGATCATAATTCAAAAGTTTTTATCTGTGCTCTTTTCACCCATTCGTACATTTCATGAGAACAATTCTATGAAAAAAAAACCAAGAATAATATTTGGACCTTCAATTAACACTTTATTCATATCGACTCTATTTCATGCTTTTGGGTAATTGTTTCCTGAATAGGAAGACATCTCTGTTCGTGTCTACCAATGGTCGGCACTCTCGGGGTTCTGTTCTACCGCTACGAAAGTCTTTGAAATACTGGTCACCCAATACTGATTCGAGGGATTCCCTGCTCTTATAGTCGGGGTTCAATAATTTCTTCATAACCCGAATAACGTCTTCGAAGGAATCTCTTTCGTTGGGGACGTTTGGCAATCGGTTAAACATAGAGTCATATGTTTTCCACATCTCTTCAGATCTTTGTGCTACAGCCTTGGGGTCATCCATTTCTAAGGAAGGCAATGAACGGCAAAAGGTCAGCATATTATAAACGACGAGACCCACAGAATAGACATCGGGTTTGCGGACATCATCCATAATTGGTGCTTTAAATGATTTATCTTTAGACAGACTTTCCCTGTGACTGTCGAATACTTCGGGTGCGTAATAGCGAGGGGTTGCGCACTGAGCTCTCCATCGTATGAGCTTTTTATTGCCGTTCCTGTCATATCTAAAGCAGGGCTGAATGGTATCAAAGTCGGCCACTTTGGCCACCAATTCAGAGCCCACTTCGCAGAT
>JAQIWP010001884.1:0-12903 GCA_034695525.1 Euzetes globulus
AAAATCCCAATCTGTTTTCTGATAGACAGTTCTTTGAATGACAATAACTTCGGAAATATTTATGCCACAGAAATTATCTTAATGTTGATTTGCTTATCGATAAAATGATATTCGAAATATGTTATAAAAATTTAGCCGAAACACTTAATTGTATCCAGAAATAACGTCTAAATATAATTATGGATTCTTTTTACCACACATTAGTTATAAGGTTAAAAATTAAATTCTCATCTATCTATTTGTCTTTTTACTTGCTTTTATTGATTATTTAATGAAATGTAAAAAAGAAACTAGTTGACCTGATTTATTCGATGATAAAATTTTCTTAAGCAAAAGTGGAGTGGTTTGTGAATTGAAATAGTTGGTGCAAGGGACAACTCTAATCATAACTAATATTTGCAAAAAATGAAGGTATTTATAGAGAGCACCGTTACCTCAACACATGTTAAACATTGCGTGTATTAGACCTGTAAAAGTCAGGTCTGATCTGATTGTCACCGATTTTCCAGCGACTGTATGTTTGCATAGAACGATAGGGACAGTTATGCCATCAATCTTGATGGAGGTGTTAGCATTTGGGGGCTCCATCTCTGCCATCAAAGCAGTCGACTTTTACAGTCGGTGTGCGCCTCAAAGTGCACGAAACAGAAACACTTCGCAATTCTTTACTAACGATATACTGACTCTCTGTTCAGGGAATTGAGGGGTTTGGATGAAGGAGACAACGACCGGTGCTCTCTAACAGACATCGAGTGATTGGGAGATCATTTTTTCAGTTGTGACAGTGCTCTGAAAACACTACCATTAAACAGATTGCATATAAAAGCGGTGTTTATTCGGCCAATTCTTTATATAAGTTATGCGAAGAGACCATAAATTAAATCCATTATTATTTTCGTATTAGTTCTGAGAAATTGAGCGCTAATTCAATATTAACTCCAAAATTCATTCGAATCAAAATTAGATAAATTAGCGAACATTTTGCAACTTTTCAATTTTAATCAGGATCGAATATTTATATTGCGCTTTAATGATTTTTCTTTGATAAAAAATCTTCTCAAGTTCTGATTGAATTGACTAGATAACAGTTGATGTCTATCGAGAAGCAGGGCTTCAACGTTGTGTTTAATGCAGTTCTACTCGATTACACCGACAGTTAGTGTCTAACAATTGTAGAGGAATGGAAAGCAGTTATTTTATAATGTTTGTAATGTAGGCAATAAATTTATCATCACATTCCACTCCTAATTCTCTGATATGACTGTTCGCTCAGCCCTTCTTTCATACAATTCTCATACACACAATGTTTATTTGTGAGTTGAGTCTCAACTCGTTGTAACACAAAGTGTTTATTTTATTTTTTTGTCTTATGTTTTGCTACAAACTGTTTGCCAACTCTTTTTGCAATTTGACGTATTTTTATGATTTTATTTCAGAGTTTTTCTAATGTCTGTCTATCTCTTCAATACAATCAAAATATGTTGCGTTAAAGTGATATTCAGTCACCGCTTCTCTCAGATATTTCACACAAAGTCTCTTATTTTTCGTTTATTATTCTTTTCGTTCAGTTGTTCCTTCATTTGAGTCGTTTTCATCGAAGCAGAAAACAAACACTAAACAAAAGTTTCCAAAAACTTCTCAAACATCTTTGTTTTTTAGATATTGAAACAATTTTTCACTTACTATACATTTATACTCATTATTTTTAAATAGTCAAGTTATTTATTTCCATTGTCTCAGGAGTGTTTATTTTTTAGTTTTTCACTAAATTCATTAAAAGATTGATTCAAACTTAAACTGTTTAGCAAGTTAATTGTTAAATTACAAAGGGGTCAGATCGATGTATTAGAATGAAAAATGTTATACTAAGAAAAAAGTCCTTTGTATTTATTATATATATTTAATCAAATATGAAGGATCTGCTAATAGAAATGGTCTAGCTCCAAATGAACAACACTAATACTTTTAGCCTTAGGCTTTCAATGGTAAACAAAAGTAGACTGGTCACTTATCGAAATCAAGCCTAAAATGTTTTTAACTTTGAAATGTAGTAATTCCATAGTGGAAAATAAAATTGTGCCTATCTATTTTTTATTCTAAAAATTCATTATTTCCAATACAAGTTTGGAAGCATAAGTTCTTAGGTTTCTAGACTTAATCTATGAAATCTGTGCAATCTGTGAATCTAGGAAAATGTGACCAGTCTACCATGTCTTTGTGTACTATTGACAACCTATGCTTTTAGCTATTAAAGGGCTGATTAAGTTGTATTTAATTTTTAACTTTTCATTTTCTAATCGAAAATTCAAGTTTTTTTAATCTGTTTTGAAAATTTCAAAATTCTTTAGCATGCTAGAAAATTATTTTAACTATCTAGATTACTTTGAAACAGATTGTTCCTGCTATCCGATGTACAGAAATGGGATAAAAGTTTAAGAATAAAATTATGTTGAAAAGAACTTGTTTCTTTTAATCTTTGGTTGACCCGTTACGGTACGGACACTTTGGATTGATTCGGTTTGAAGAGGAGTTCCGGTTTACGTTATAACATATTGTTTATTATAATAATTGAATGAGTTTACAAACAAAGTAATTATTCAAATTGATTTACTCTAATAATTTTGAATCACAAAGTAATCTAGACAGTTAATATAATCTGCCAGCTTGCTAATTGAATCGAAAATGGTGAAAGCAAAAAAAGGAATTCTTATCTAGAGTACATTTCAAATACTGTTTTTAGATCTTAGTTCTTATTTATATATATTTTGTTTAATTAAATTGTGTATTAAAAATAAAGTTGTTCAACTCATAAAATGACCCTCATAAAATGGTCTATGTTAATATAAAAAATAGAGTGGAGTGAAAATTAAATTGGGTAGGTTATTGAATTATTAATATAAAAGATACAATTATATAAATGTTATAAAATTGTTATATAATAGTCTTCTTATAAAGAATTTCATTTTGTGATTCTATTTGACATTTTTTAAATAATAATTTTTTTTGGATTCTGTATTTCTCAATAGTAGTAGACATGAAATGGTAGGGCAGTATGGCATGTGCTGTCATCTCTGACTTTTATAAACAATGAGAGTATAAGTATTTTGCAACAAAAAGGCGATCATTAAATCGAGGAATAGTTGTACTTTTTTGACGACAGGTTACGCGATTCTAAACATGGTTTTTGCCAAAAGCCATACCATTTCTGTTCATATTCTTAGCTAACTTTCAGTGTGTAATTGAAATTTCAAAGATTATTGTTTTGAATAGAAGAGGGATGAGCCAACCTATTCAAATGCTAGGGTCGATATTTATTCAGTTCTTTTTCCTAACACTTAAATTACAAAGTTTTGTACCCATTTTTGAAACGTTTAAATAAGAAGTCAAAATAAGTGAGTTAGTGGTTAACAAAACGAATTCAGTAATTATAGTAGTATGCATCTTTTTTTAAGCAGTTTCCCTGAATACAAATTATGCAAATTATTGTATATCTTATTTATTGTTTTAGTTTTATGACGGTTTCAATTGTTTGATAAAAGATTAAATAATTTAAAATACTTTATCTTTCAAACAATGAAACAGAGCTCAGAATTTATTTATTAAAGTTCTGTAAAATAACATATATTTCATATCTAATATTCTATTGTATTTGATATCGATTTTAATATTATTTAGCACTAAATGTGTGATCAACTCATAAAGCAATGAATCCATTATCACGTCTTCAGGATGTAAAAGTCATAATGTTTTGAACAGGGTTGGCCATACTCTAAAAATCTGATGAAGAATGCAAAATGTGCTCTATTTGTACTTGTATCTTCAAAGGCAAAATAAAGTCTTATGGGTTTTATATAAATTTTCAAACGACAACAAAATTTCAAATTCTAACAATGTTTTGGCCACAAATTGAATGGAAAGCCGGCCCTAAAATACACGAATAAATTGATTTTTTGTTGCTTTTATTGAATGTAGATTTTGTCTGTTTTTTCGAAAGAGGCCTAAAGTAATTTTTTGGCCATCCCTGCTATTCTACACAAAACTTATCATTGAAATTCCCTAAACTAAAGTCATTACCTTAAGCTGAACCCTATGTTAACTCATTATTTCTTTTAAGTTTTTTTTGTGCACCAAAACAGTCATTATATTGAATGTTATCATTTTAACAAAAATGTTGGCCAACCCTTTCCCTCTCTCTCTGTGTGTTTTATATTAAATATATGTTTAAAACAAATAAAAATGTATTACAGAATTTGCAATGAATATAAAATGGGCAAAATTTAGATTATCTTGCTGAAGCGTTTATCTAATTAGATTTATCACTAAATTTTAGTCTCAAACATATTCTTTTTTAAGGACTTTTCTCTTATTAAGAAAAAATTGATGCCTTTTTTGACAAAAATATCATTTAATTTAACAATATTTAAATTATTCAAAGCTTTTAGTTTTCTCAGCGATAGTGTAATCTTGAAACAGAAATTTAAAATGATATATTGCTAAGGTACTCTTAAATTTAAAGAATTCTATAGAACAAGAAAATTATAAAGAATATAATTTATTTTTAACTCAAACATTAATGTAAGCTATTTTCAAAGAAATGTTAACTTAATTTTTAGTTTGAATGAAAAATTGAAATATGTTTGAAACTCTCGTTTTTATTGATTAATTTAGCGCTCATTTCTCCAATTATTGTCATATTTTCTCATTTGTATAATAAATTTTGTTGACAGCATTTCAATAGAGAAACAGTTGAAATGGTTTACATGGCTTTTTCAGTATCAGACTCGAGGACAGTCAGTCAAATGTTTGTTGGAATGATAGATACCGTCCGTTAGATGTATAACCAATTTTATTCAACTCGAACGAGTGATAAATGACGAGCTTTTGAAAATGACCCCAATCTTCAGTTTATGTGATTGGCTCTTAAATTGAACAACCCTGCTTGTTGGCCAAAGTCTCAGCATAGTGTCCGAAAGTTGACTCCCCCGCTCCCCATCAATTCAGCTTCTTTCCAAGCCTTTGTGAAAATCCTTACCCACAAGGATGTCAAAGATCAAGGATTCTAAAAAACTAGCAATTTATTTTTTCATTATTTTTCTTAAGTAATGATTCCAGATTAAAAATACGACAATTCCCTTGTTTTCTGCATTTTTGGCCATTTTAATGCTTCCAAATGTTGTCATTTTGATTAAATTTGCCTTTTAAATATTAATCCAGTTAAATCCAGTGAAAACCCTTGCCAACATTATCATTTTTCTGAAAAACCGCATGAATTATGGAAAATTCTAAAATGTTAACTTGACTTTTTACCCTGTGGAATTTTTTGTGCAAATATCCTCTGTACATCGCATGCCTGTAATGGAATTCCTTCAGCCCCTTAGTTCGATAATTAACACTGAATCTTGATACGAATTCAATATAAAATTGATCTAGTAAATAAAATGTAATCAAATGGTTTTAATTTATTTGATTTTATTGTTTGATTATGAAATCGATATGATTATGGTCTATTTTTATCTGTTAAGCAGGGGTAGCAATAGGGAAGTATTGTATTGTATATATTGGCCCTCTGAGGCCGAAAGTTGTTTAATTTCCCTCTGACCTTTCAAAAATTGTAAAGAAAAAATGAAGAGAAAAGGTTTCAAAAATTGCCCCTGCGCAAAGGTAAGAATAATAGACAAAATGGGTGCTTCCGGCGGTATTTACGACCGTAATCTTGGGGAAATGCCTTCTACTTATAACCCCTAAGATTCGAGAAAAAATCCTCCATTTTACCCTCCCCTTATAGCCTCTTAGGTAGGATCCTGGATATTCTTGCTGTTATAAGAAAGCCATCCGACGGCACAAATTTGCGCATATAATGGAAGCATTGTTAGTATTTTTAGGTTTAAACACTTTGGATGGAATCAAAAATAATGATCCTTCTCATTCCTTACTATTGAAAATCAGTACAGCTCTAACATACATGTAAAGAATGAGGCAATGGAGATGAGAGTGATTGAGGGAAGCAATTTTCTAAACTACCTACCTTGGTACTTTGAAAGTAAACAATTTTATGTTCAACTATTTGATAAATTTAAATTGACTGCGGATTAAAACAATTGTAAGATTGAAGTCAATATTGACTTATAATAACAAGTATTCTGTTTCTAAATGATTGGGACTGAATGCTAGCAAAACAATGATTGCATTGCAATCCTCCCCTTAAATCCTAAGAGGACTGTCTGTATCTTTTATCGAAACATCTTTCTCTGCATTCAGTCTTATGAATAATTAGGGAGGATTTGAAAATTGGGTTGATCATTTTGTCGACTATAATTTAATTGTTTATATGCTGTGATTTAAATGTAAATATTGTTTATTGTTTCAGTGGGAGCACCACCTCATGCTGAGGCGCGTACATCATTGTCCACACAAAAATTTCTTTCACAAACTCGTAAGTAATTTATTTTTCAATTTATATCTAAAATTAGATGATATCTAGATAAAAAAAATATTGAGTTTGAAAATAATTTTGAACTGTTTGATACATGCAAATAGTTGACGCATTTCTGGCAATTTGATTGAGTTTAGTATTTTTCAATTTGAAGAAAACTTTTCATGAATTGAATTTTTTAGATCGAAATTATATTTAAAGGATAAATATTGACCCGAATCTGGGAAAAGGGCTAAAAATTTTGAGTCGAATATCAAAATCGTGTTAAACACGATTCGACTTTTAATGATAAGCACATCAAATATAAGGTGATTCCGACGCTCTCTGCACTTCTCAGGAATAGTCTGTTCGCCCGATTCATCGATCGGTTGCGTCAAAGGGAATGCGCGCCGAATATTGTTTGAGTGCTTTTAATGCACAGAATAAATACAGTCGAAGTTCAGCTCGAAAAGAGTCTGCATTTTCTAAATATATATAAGTTTGACGATTGATTCGCAGGTTTTGTGGCGTTTTGTGGCTGATGGCAATACCAGCCTTTCTTTGCCTCTCCGACTCTCAAACGTTACAAAAAGTGTTTTTATTAGTTTGAAAACATCTTTAATCCAATCGAATATTTTTTGTGTAATTGTGATATGAAAATAGCTTTGGGTCTGAATTGACAGCAATTCTGTTGAAAAGAATCGGACAAATATTTTGCTCATTTCAAGCATTCTATTGTAAAACTATATTTATGTGAATCATTTGATCGCATAAATTGTCATCTTTTGAATGAATGGATTATCGTTGAGTTATGTGCTCAAGGATTAAGACTCGCTTTAATAATATGATTATTTGGCCAAAGGCTACAATGTATTGTCAACTAATAATTGTGTTGATATTATCGCATCCAGTATATATCACAGAGAGTGCAACTCAGGCACAATCACCCGCCACTAATGAACAGCCATTCGGTAAGCCTCACCTGTTCTCTGCAGTGAAGCCACTCTTTCATTGTTAGGATCGAGATATAGAAAATCAATGCTTACTTTTTGAGCTGAATCTGAACTTTTCAGTCAAATATTTTTTGCTGAATATCTGAATTTTGAGTGAATTTCATATGCGTTTCGGTTGGGAACCAAAATTATTCATTCAATCGACAAACACAACAAAATTGTTAATTTATTTTTGGCTCAATTCTTAATTCCTTTAGAAAATGTGTGAATTGAAGCGAACAGTGATTTTCCAGTCGAAGTGTGTCTCTGACACAAACCCCACAAAATCGCTTAAAATTGAATTACTTAAGAATCTAATACTCAGTCATTATTTGATTTAAAAGAATTTAGAATTGATCTCGTTCAATATTCTCTTATTTGTTGGCAAACCTTGGACACTTTCTCTATTTTGATTTCGAAATTATATGTTTTTGCTCTTCCGGTCGATATTATAGAATCTGAAATCAATATAAAAATAGTCGATAATTTCAGTTCTTATTTTTTATCTGAAAAGAAAGAAACCCTTTTGTTCATAGAGTTGTGAGTTATCCCAAAAGTGCCATAAATAGTGCGGAGAACTCAGTGTTTACCGCATTGACCCAAAAATCTAAAGATTCATTTGACAACTAAAAAACATGAGAAACAGAATCATTTTCTTTCTGTCTTTAAATTTTTTACGTCTAAAAAATACATTTTTAGCGATAAGTTTCCTCTCATTTCTATTTGGTTTTGTGTTTGATGTCAGACTTGTTTTTTGCTCTCTTTTTCTCTTTCCTTTTGTTTATGTTTGAGTCTTATATATAGAATAACTGGAATTTATTTTGCTTTATATAAACACTATTTTTATGTTAGTTTTGTTCGGTCGAGAAATTCGTATATATTTTATTTAAAAAATTGTTTTCGCTGTCCGTTTCTATTGGTATTCAAGTATAAGCAAAAAAGACTGAGAAGTGTTGGAGAGGTATTGCAAAGAATTGTTCACGTCTTCCACGTTTCGCACTTGTCATTTGGCGTAATGCCATCCAATGAAGATTTACTGACTTCTCACGTTGTCCTCTCCTCTCCTCTCCTCTCCTCTCCTCAATATGTGCTTTACTCTCAATCCATCGCAACCATCACAAAGAATAAAATATATCCAATGCAGGCATAACCAAGCTCCAACAGTATCGATACTGTTAATTATTATCTTGGTTTGATTCAGTTTTAAATATTATTTCTAATTAATTTGTCATTTTTCAAAAGCATCCCTTTATTCAGCCTTAAGGTCAAATAAATTTGGGTTTTGCAAAGTTTAAAATGATGCTGGTTATAAATGTTTGCAAGTATATCTTTGTGGATATCTTATTGGTCAGCTCCGATAGGGAGCGTTTACATCAATAGTCAATATGTCTTTGGGTGTACTTTCAGATCGGTTTTATGTTTAGTATCGAACTGACAACAAATGAAATATTTTGGAGTCATTTTAGAGTTCAGTTTGTTTTTGTTTGCAAACAAAAGGAATGCAATTTATAACTTGTAAACTGATTCTCAGAAAAAGAACATTTATCACTTGTCCTTCACATATATAGTGATAGAAAAGTATTGATCTTGGCCACTACTAATTAACAATAGCCATTTTGGTCATGTGTTGAGATTTTCCAGGAGTATTTGTGAAAATATTCTCAAATCTATTATATATATGGGTTTGGAAGTGAAAACAAGAGGCCAAGAATGGCCAGACATCCATAACCACTTATTTTCATTAAGTGTTGATTCGTTTGGTGCTCAACAGTCGCCAAATCAGACCCCAGAGAATATGTGATATCCGAGACAGAATGTTTGGCCCAAATGAAGAGCACACGACTAGAGAGCGGGTCAACTCCAGCTTCTATTAGTATATGTGAGACAACCTTTAACTTCATCTATCGAGGCATTGACATCAATCCATTTGGTAGAGAATCACATTTATTACTGGAGTTAAATATGATCTTTGACTGGCTATCTCTCATTTTGACTCCTCTCCGCTCTTTTGTTCACTAATAGGCCAACCATTTCATATAGAGTTATATTGGAAGGTAAAAGACTATTCACTAATACTGATTGTAATAAAAATAAGTTTTCCCCTCATTTTTATAAATGAGTTTTCATGCATAGCACAGATAGCACTCATCCTCCCATTGTTTAGTCAACCATCAAATGTGAGTTTATCCTCAATTTATAGTTTTTTTTTCTGATGGCGTTTTGGTTCAAAACTATAACAAAACTGAACACAACTGAACATAATTCCTGACAAAAATGAGAGTACTTTTCAACGCCTAATAAACCAAACATCATATGAGGGCTTAGTTTTTATACAATTTTTTAGATTTTATATATTTTTCACTTCAAATACTTTCCATTAAAATCTTTTTTGATTTAAACCAATTTTATCAACTTATTTAATGTTTAAGATTTTCCAAATTCATTAATCCTTTAAGTTGACTGATCATTGATTGATGTTGAGATGTGCAAGGTTGCTCACTATGATTTAGATTATGGAATTAGTCATCTTAGTCATATTAAATGAAACTAAAAGAGTTATTTGCAAATTTTTATTTCCTTTTTATCTTATAGTAATTATGCTAAATATTCTCTAAATTGGAACATAGTCATTTTTACCAAATGGATTGAGGGGCTGAGTGGCTCCAACTTATTATTTACAAAAGATATTTTAGTAAAATCAGAGGTTTCTGTGGTATTATTATGAAAATCCTATTTATTCAATGAAAGACTAATTTTTATTTCACTTTCCATTTATTTTTTCGATTTGAAAGCAAGTAATTAATATTAAAAACAAAGTGAAAGCTCACCTGAAAATCGATATCTAATAGCTTTTTAGCGAATATATTGTGGTTTAATTATGGGCTGATCTAATTAGTCGGTTCTCATTTTTGAAATGGAATTCCTCGACATTAACTGATAAGTCAATTTGGTGACATATAAAAGGCTCATTCAACACTTTTTAAGCAATTGTTCTTGATTGTCTATTGAGTATTTTCAGACCTGGCCTCTAATAGTCAATGTCCGTCTATTCTTCCTATTCTGTTAGCACTAATGACAACTAGAGATGGCCAAAAAGAAATAATGTTTGTTTAAAGAAACTTTCTAGAAACTTTCTCGTAATGGTTTTTCTATGGTCAGCCATGTATAATATTTTTATGGCGATAAAACAATTACCACTAATCAAATGAGGACAATTTTTAACGTAAATATTTTAGGATATTCTACATAATGATTCAATAAATTTATCAAACTTTCAGTTATCCTAAATTAAAAAGAGTCAATTATTGATAAGAGTTATGGAAATGAAGATTAAAAATATTTTACAATTTATTTGTGATCAAATGATAAGAACTAATTACAGACCTGTCAATGGCTAACGTTTTAATCATTTAGAGATTAAATATAGATGACCTAGGCTATGTGAAAATAATTTGAAATTGATAATAAGGAGCACAATCAAGCTTATAGCGAAGTCAGCATGGCAATGACAATTAGACAATCTGAATACCTCTTAACATTAGATTCAATAGTCGGCCCAATTTTAATTTTTTTTTCAAGCATTTCACAAAATTGTTAAAAAAATGGATTTTATTCAAATTTTAAATATGACAAGTCGATTATTTTTGAAAGCTATCTGATTTTCCGACTTAATCTGTTCAAAACATTTAACTTTGTTTTTGGCAAAGTTTTCGCCATTATGGAAAGGTCAAAATAATTTTACATGATTAACAATAACTCGTTAACTTATTTTGCATACTTTAATGGATAATTGTATATTTTATGGGAATTTTCGGCTCCTTATAAATTTTCAAAATTGAACTAAGTGCGATTTTATTATTGTATTACGTTTATAATAGTAGCTAATAAACCAGAAAGTGGCAATATGAATAATTAAGATAAAACTTCTATTTTTGTGCGAGAAATTTTGTTACGAAAAACGTTTCTAGAAACTTTCACGAGAAAGTTTATAGAAATTTTCTTCTATACCAACTCTAATGACAACACATGTATTCTTTGGCTTTAATCTAGATTTAGTTGACTTCGCTAACTATTATCATATTAGGAACAGTTTTAGTATGTGTTGAAAATGGGTTCAGTTAAGGTTGTGCTACTATGACCTAGACAATGTAAATTTAATTAGGAACAGTTGGACATACATTTAGTTTTGTATCAATTTGTTATAAAATTGAATTTATTTTAATAATGGTATGAAAATAATGATTTAGTCGTTAATGTTATGCGAAATATTGTGAACGCATCCATGAGTGCAGTCAAACGCGACCAGACTTTGCAGTGAAGAACCCAATTGTGAAAATCCAATCACGTCTATACCAGTCTAACTCTGGACTGCTTTGGTCTGACATCACATTAAGGTATTAACTCCAGTGCCAAACACTCTTTAATGCAGTATAAATGGAGCCAAACTTATAATTAACATTTAACTAATTATTTTACGTTATATTCTGTGCACACTCTCGTCTCCTCCGATAAACAGTGCGCTGAAAACTTAATCTAAAAATGTTTGTCGAGAGGACCGCATATTTTCATCATAACAAAAATTGGGTACTTTTATAATTGAATGGATTTTCATTTATAATTTATTTGAAGTACGCCATCGACCATTAAAATTGAAGACACATTCAGTGTCCAAAATGTCTTTGAATTTGGTTTTCCAATCAATGTATTGACGATTAATATTTACTTTAATAAGAAAAGGGATAAAAAATGGATAATTTCTTTAATTAATAGTAGAAGTGATCAAGTACATAATTAATTTCTTGTGCCATCATTTATTCGTTTTTTCAAACAATGATATATTTGGGTTTTTGGGTCGACAGCAGACTGTGAGTGATTGACTCCAACTATTTAGTTGTCAAATAAGAGCCCACCACTTATTGAATCAATATTGTATGGTGATTAAATTAGATTGATCAGTTTTATTTAATATATCAAAGAACTGGTCAATGCATTGAATTAAAGATAAGCAATTTCATGATGAAGAGCAATTTCAAAACATTGCTAGAATATTTTCCTATATGTTGTCATTCTAATTATTGAGGGAACAATTTTAGACTAATTAGGTTTTCAAGATTGTATGATGGATAAAAAGGGTTTGCCCAAGTCAATAACCCTTTTTATCCTTTAACCGCCGATCTCATTCAAGATATTACTAATAGATTTCAATTATATAAATGTTCATGAGCAATTCTTATTATTGGCTGCATTTTGAATCAATATAAACAAATTTTAAAAATTTAGTTTATGTTTGAGATATTTTCCAGAAATCCTTTATCGAATTTTTTGCTTATTTTGTTCATAAACTAAAATAAAACAAATCCTTTAATAGAATCAAATAAAACGTACCGAAGATTCTACAAAAAGGAGCAAATGTTAGACTTTGTCATATCATTGATGCAGAAAAGTAACCTAAGCTTTCTTTAAGCTTACCCATTCTCTCTCTCTCTCTCTCTCTCTCTC
>JAQIWP010001885.1:0-12902 GCA_034695525.1 Euzetes globulus
TATATGCCCGAAAATTGAGCTAGAGTGAGAATTTCTGGAAAAATTTGTGGGGCTCTCTCTCTCTCTCACACACACACACACACACACACACCACACCACACGTACGCAAATTGAAATAAAATGATCCCACTTTTATATAGACTAAATGGCTTATCTAAAGTAAATATTATCAAAGAATCCAAGGCAAAATAGTCCAAGCAAATATTTGTGAAGCAATGAAGTTATCATTAAGAATTTCAGTATTTCTTATTATGAGAACTGATTTCATTTGTTATTGAAATGAAATACTGAAGAAAATAATCATAAGAAATGTTTAATCAACAGTTGAAGCCAACAAATCAGTGATTTATATAACTTATTGGCAAATATGTTGTTTTCAATGCTAATGTCATTATAATAAGCACCGGTTTATAAATGCAGTGTTGAATATCAGTGTAAGGGCTCTCCACTGAAGGAAATTCCATTAATCAATCAATTTTTGGTTTTCAATCTAATAGTAAATTTTATTTCGGTTTCAACGAGATTTTACTGTATGATCAAGGCTATAAAGCAGTAGTTTTTCACTAGAAATCTGTCGCCATTTATCTAATCTTTGAAAATTGAATGTTTGAATAGATTGTCGACAATAGGATTCAGTCATTATTCTGTGTTTTTAACCATTCGCCTCTATCTCTTCACAACTCGATTAAAAAGAACCTTTTCATTTGATTTGTAAAGATTCTCAGGTTTTGTCGCAATTTTTGATATTATTTTTTTCTGAATGAATAAAAATCAATCATTTATTTCAAAACGAAATAAAAATTGAAATTAACATTCAGTGATCATTCGTTGAATATTTCATTAACAAGTTTATTATTTATTCCGATTATTATTATTATTATTACAAATATTAAGTTCAATGATATTTGTGTTCGAGTATTAGACGTGAAGTTATGTTTAAAGTTAAGAATTCCGATAATCTTTATTTGAGGATATTTTCCACGAAAAATAGGTATAATTTAATGTAAATTAAATGATAATTTATTTCGCAATTTATTATTATTTTTGTCTTTAAAATTCACAAAAGAGTTTGAAAATAGATTTTTATATTACGTAGAAATGGGTTTAATTTCAGTTTTTTTCCTCATTTTTATTATAGATCTCGATTCAAGTGAACAAATAATCAGTTTAATCGAAATTATCTTGAACCTATCAATTGACAAATTCCATTCTATTCATAATTTGTTAGCGTTTCAATGAACTTTAAAAATATCATATTTAATGTGAGCGAAGTCGCAATTTTAGTGCCTGGGGCTTAATTTTATCACTGTCGTAAATTTTTATCATACCACTTCAAATAATCTAATTAATCTGATTTTTTTAAAAGACTTTCTGATGATTGTTTGCTGGCTTACCTATGTTGCTGGCTAATTGGTTATAAATGTTTTAGTAATAAAGACCTGGTCATACCTGTGGCTGAGCTTTGTCTGCGGCACCAAATTAAACACTGTCTGTGTTAAGGCTTAAAAAGTTAAACATATCTCGATTGCGGTCAGAATAGCAAATTTTAGCCTTAATTTTTAGGTCAATTTGAAAATAGTTATTCAAAAAATAATGAAATAATCGCAACATTTGAATCCCAGGAACGCAATTCATTTGAGTTTCTAAATTGGATTTGAATTTTATTGGCAAAAGTCTAATTGATGTGCAATTTTATTTGAGAAAATGTTTCCAAACAACAAGATACTTCATTAGTTCATCAGTCTCATTCTATATTTATTAAAATAATTCAGTTTTTTTGTTTTATTCTAAATAGTACTTTAAAATCATCAATTACTTCAGTTTGTTGCAAGGGTGCTCAAGGTCTTTCACCTCAGTGGTGTGAATTAACCGTCAGGAGTCATATTGTTTTTATCAAGGTGAACAGCCTCTCACAGACAATAGACCATTGTCATTTGTTTACAAATCTAGCCATGTTCAAGCCTTTAGTTACATTAAAGAAAATACCTTGCTTGTCGTCCTCTAAGCATCCGTTGGCTAAAGTATTTCAAAACATAGACATTTATATCATTTATTGATTAAATTATGATTTAATGACTGAATCGAATTGAACTTCAATTAATTAAATGTAAATTTCGTGTCCCATTCGTCTCTTCAATATTTGTTTGGTGAGTTTAATAAAAATATTTCCGACATTCTTGGAGTCAATCAGTCTTAGTCTTTGAACTCAGGAATCAGTGCTGGCCAAGGGGGATTTAATTATGTATGTTCTGGTCACCCTAGCACCAAGGGAACGTTTCCCTAGCTTCAACTTCCAAAATAATGACTCAAAATTTTCGGTAAATTTTCCCATTTTTTATGGAGTGTCTTATGGGCCCCCTATTGTGTTTAAACCACTCTCCCATGACTTTCATACCTTGGGCATCACTGCTTAAGAATGTCTCAAATGTTTTGTTGTTGTTTTGTTTTCATTGAACAAAATAAAAGTCCACTTATTTCTGTTATTAAAGACTATTAAAGAAAATAATTTATTTGTTTTGCGCAATAAATAAAAACAGATTTTGCAGACCTGAAGCCATATTCGGTGTCGATATAGTAATTACCATTAATTTAGTTCCAATCAAACAAAACATTAATTGAGTTTCTGAACCAAAAACTAAAAATTACATTCAATTATATCAAACTCTAAAAGACATTGAAAAAGCAAACAATCGTTTATTTAATATATAATTTTTTTAGTGACTTTTCTATGAATTATTGTCAGTTTTTATTAGATTTCCTTTAGATTCAGTTCATTAACGAAATGTATTGAGGAAAGCAATATGTAATTAATTATATTTATAAGGGGATTTGTTTACTCTTACGGGAATAAAAATAAAACTTGGACTTCTTATCTTTCATTGCTACTATTTATAATTTGGAAAAATTTGTTTTTAATTGTTTTTCATGTTCTGTTATGAAGACTATAATAGTTTTCAATACTAATCGATAAAATCTCTAATATTTGATTAATTATTCAAAAGCTGAAGGCTTTCACAATCACTTGGAATCGAGCGTTAAATTAATGATTGATTTAATGAGAAATTCTTTTTCAATTGTTTGTGAATTTAGTTTTTAGTTTATTAATTACAAGCGCTTTGTTATATTTGCAGAGTTTCTGAGTATTTGATGGGTGACATCGATCTGCTGTCAATCCCTTCATTCAAGTCAACCGATAATCTGATAGCAGAGCCTTCTTCGCCGATCGAGTCGTTGTCGC
Source organism: Euzetes globulus (assembly GCA_034695525.1). Lineage (NCBI taxonomy): Eukaryota > Metazoa > Arthropoda > Arachnida > Sarcoptiformes > Euzetidae > Euzetes > Euzetes globulus. Next base: position 3,239 of record JAQIWP010001885.1, read on the forward strand.
CCTCAGAAATCGACGACAGATTTCTGGCACTTCCTGAAGGCATAGACCTGGCGCTGCACAGGGCAAAGGTTTGGTCTAAATATACTAAGGATTTGATCGCATACATAGAGAAGAGGGCACAGATCGATGCCGAACACAACCGCACTCTCATTAAACACGCGCTCCAAATGAAAGCCATATTGAAAGAAGAAGTAAAACAAATAGCAATCAAAAAAAAGTTCAAACGTTTCTCAATTTCTTCATATTTCAGTCTTTCCTTCCGTTCCAATCGGTTTACTGCACTGCTATAGAACAGGATATAGAGAATGGCAACTCCTGTTTGGCCACTTGTAACCTACTGTTGGGCCATAAGTTTGTGGAACCGATGACAGCCCGAAGAACAGAACACGAGAAGACTCGCAAACAAATCAAAGAGATGTGGACTCGAGAACTGAAGCGAATGCACGAATCGGTTAATAATCTAAGAAAGTCCCGGGCCCTTTATGTGACGCGACAGCAAGAGCTGGAAAAAGCGCGCAATGGACTCAGAACAAGGTAACATTTATTTTGGTGAAAATAAATTTTAAATAAGCTGACCTTCCCTTCCTGTTATGTAACAGCGAATCAGGTCCTGATTGGGCGACAGAAAAGATCGACAAAAAGCGTCGAGCAGAAGAGGAAGCGTCACTTCGAGCCCGTGAGGCTGAGCTCAGTTATAAGAGCTGTGTTCAAGAGGCCAACTATAGGGCAGCGCAGTTACAAAAAGTCAAAAAAGACCTTTTGGTTAAAATACGTGAATTGTTGAACGCCTGCGAGACTACTATGAGAACGGCTACTATTTCCTACTTCCAATTGTGTCACGTCGTGTCGGCCCCACTGCCAGTTCAATTGCAGACTCTGTCCGATTCTGTGCGCACGTATGACGCCGGGTCGGCATATATGGAGTTTGTTAAACGATTACCTGAACCGCAAACCATTCAAACAAAGTTTACGTTTCAGCCGCACATTACAGACCATGACTCCAGTGAATCAGATTCCAACTCTTCCTCTCCAGCAGCCAGTCCTCCATCAAAGGGACAAACAGGCAGTGGAGGAGGTTTAGGAGGAATGTCTTCTGGCGACGAATTAGAAACGGATCACGATTTCAATAGTATGTTATCTTTTATTCATTTCTTAGAAAATAGATTAAAAATTCAGTCAAAGTCTTAGAAGAGAGAGTATTATTGAAAATTCCTAGAATATGTCCTCAATCTTGGGATTATTGATGATCGGAGACAACTTAATTAAAGCTTAGTTCTGTTTTTGTTTAGTTTTTGAAAGTTGCAGGATATTCAGTAGATATTCAGTAGTCGTACAAAAATAAAAGAATTTTAATTTTCACCCAAAAATATTCCACTTTTTTTTCCTTAACACTATTCGTTGAGCACTCAATTAAACGACAAATTAATGGATTAGTTTAAAGCCCAGGACTTAGTTTTTGTGTCACATTTATTATTTTGGTGTCACTTTGCACTCGAAATTTAAGTATTTATTGGATTCAAGTATTGCTGACATTCATAACGAAAAACAATAAAAGTGTACCGAAAATCCAATACCTCTTAACAAATGTCTGTATTTTATGGGCATATTTGACGTCCAAATATACTTCTGTCATATGTCTGTCGAAAGAACTGACAATTTATTCCTGATATTCAGTGCTATTACTTGTTTATAACGTTATCATTAAAATTGCTAATCAGTTATGAAGTCTGAAGTCTATAAATGACTCACTTCTGGTTAAACGATAATTAAGAGAAAGCAAAACTAATTTTGACTCAAAATAAATTTCATTTGACTCTTAAAGGGCGCTCTTTTTTTCTGACACCAAAATTATTCAACAACTTTTAAAGTTGCTTTGCGTTGAGGACTGACATGAGGTTAGCAATTGACTGCTGACAACATATATTAATTAATTTTTTTAAAAGAGTGAAATACAGTTAAAAAAGTCATGCGATTGCTGTCAGACATCTCTGAGTGCTCTGAAAAATGACAGTTAATTATCAACACTTTTGTTGTAATTCATAGCAATTATTTAGTGTGAGTTTCTCGAACCGATTCAACAGACAAATAGTTTTTGCCCATTAGTTGTGCGAAAAGTTTGTGCCAACGTTTTGTCTAAAAATGCATTTTTCTCTCACCATTCGATTTATTGGTTGGCGAACAGCAGATAGCGGTTACTTTCCGGCCAACCGCAAGACTGGTCTCAATGCCAGTCCGTCCAGTGGACCGACACCGATGAGCAAAGCGGCCGAAACCCACAAATTCCGGAAATTGAAGACTCCGTCCCGTTGTCGTGAATGCGATTCCTATGTGTACTTCCAGGGCTTGGAATGCCAAGAGTGCGGACTCGCCAGTCATAAGAAGTGTTTGGAAACAATGACCATTCAGTGCGGTCACGTGAAACTGCCCCGTCGTATGACCACATTCGGTGTGGCCTTAAGCGCACAGTCGGACAACAATGAAGTGCCACTTATTGTTCAAAAGTGCATCGAAGAGATTGACAGCCGGGGCTCTACTATAAAAGGCATATATCGAGTGTCCGGAGTCAAGTCCAGAGTCGAAAAGCTGTGTCAAAGTTTTGAATCGGGACATGAATTGGTGGACTTGTCGTCAACACCGCCTAATGTCATCGCAAATGTCCTCAAACTATACTTACGTCAGGTATGTGTTCCCCGAAAACTTCTATAAATCTTTATATAAATCTTTAAAATAGATTTTCGGAAATTATTTTTATTCTTCTCATTATTTTCTCCTAAAACTCATTACTATTCGATTGAATTTCAAATTAATATCCTTTTAATTTTGGGAATAAAATTTGAATTTAATTACTCGCTGTTTGTTATGCTTTCCGGTGTTTTGAAAATGAAATTCTTAACAATTTATTTGTTTCCCAGTATTTTATTCATGAGAATTAAGAGTGTATTATATTTTATTCATGACTTTCCGATTGATTTTTATTCAGGGCTAAAAATAGTTTTCTTGTTTGTCTTCTGGGAAGAAATTGATTTATTTTCGTTTTTAATGATTTATTTTTTCTTTTCTTCTATTATTTGTGTCGACCGACAAAAGTTTAGATAAGGATCTTGATGATTTTTGTTTGTTTTTCTTTCGAGGCGACAATTTTTCAAAATATTTCTTTTGGGCAAAAAATTAACTCTTCATTTGAATTTTGATTTCGTTTTACGACATTAGTTGCATGTTATTTATAACCCGATTATTAAAAAATCGATTAAATGTTTGAAAAAATCGATTTTATTCTTGTTTTAAGTAATAAATTATAATTAATTATCTCAACGATCAGTGATTAGGCGTTAAAACTATTAAAGTTTCGGATTTCATATCAGAAAACTGTAAACTTCTTTGCTTTTTGATTAATATTGCGGTTCAAAAATCTGTTAAAGTATTACCTTTTTCTTAGTTATTTAGAAAACCAGAATTGTTTTGTCATTGGTCTCAAAGGATTTGTTTTTAGCCTAATTTCGAAGAAAATTTCTCAATTACTAAATTTCTGATTACTTTTTTCCATCGATAATAATTTGGCAAAAAAATTAAGTCATTAATAATAAGCTTAATATTGACATTCAGTGTTTGTTTAGTTGTCATATTTGTTAAGAATATCTTAACCTTAAATCTAATCGAGGCATTCAATTGTTCTGATTCTCAAGAGATTTCGATTCAAACAAGATCGTTTTTTTCTCATTTTGTTTTTAAACTATTTAATTCTATTTTAAAATTGTATTTTCTTGGAACTGAGAGTTTCTAAATTTAAAATTGAAATCTCATTTTCTTGAGAAAAAGTATCTTTTTTATTATTATTCGGATTTGGCTTAAGATATAACTGAAGCAATAAAAGACTGAATTAATTATTAACTGGAAATAAATGTCTCATGAATTCCCATTTGACAGCTCCCGGAGCCACTGATGACTTTCAGGCTATACCCAGAATTCATACATATCGCCAAATCCTATCCGTCTTCGGAAACCCACGAGACCTCCGATGAGGAGGAGATGGAAATCGTGTCGGAACTGAAACAGGCGGTCAGTCGTCTGTCGAAAGTCCATTACAATACCCTCTCCTATCTTATGCATCATTTGAGACGCGTTTCTGAATTGAGTCACGAAAACAATATGCCTTCCAGTAATTTAGGCATTGTTTTTGGGCCAACACTCCTCAGAACCAGGTCTGTGCCTCACATCTAATACCTATTATTAAATAAACTATTTTATAGTCATTAGTAAAGATATTAAATGACTTTTTAATGTTTTTATAACTATTTGATGAATAACTTAGACAATTGAATAATTAGTATTTGAACTCTTTTTTAAATCCTTTGCAGTGATGGCGACGCATCCCTATCCTCATTAGTGGACACTGTCCACCAGAGCAGACTTATTGAGCTAATAATTACGTATGCAATTGAAGTGTTTGGACCCGACCCTCACATTGAGGCGGATATCCTGATTGAGAACTCACCGAAACAGTCAAAAGTATTCAAGTCGGCCACTTGTGTGACCATTTCGGGCCAGAAGGTGGTCACCGGTAATAATAATAATAGCAATAGCAAGCAGACAATAGTGGAGGCCAGGCGCCAGTTCTTCACATCGCCGGCCAGTCCGCCCCAATACAGGGCACCGCCGCCCACCAGTCTGACCACTATATCGCCGTTTTCGCAATCAATCTCTTCATCGCCAACACCTCATCCGAAGCTGAGGCGGACATCATCTTCACAGCAGGCGAACCCTCCCAATGTCAACGAGTTGTCCCGATCTGCGACACATGCCTTCACTTTCGGCAGAAATAATAACGATTTGAGACAATTTAAATTCGTTTAATTCATTTCACAACAAATTTTTATTCATTCACTTCAATCATTTTTTTTCGACATTTTGTTGGATTTTAACTACACTTTTGTTTCTATTATTAAGTTTATAAAAAATATATATAATTTGAATCAATATTTTATTGGATAAATATATATGAAAACAATTAATGTATATATAAATTGAAGAAAATAAAATTTTAAAAATCTAATTCCATGAATTCAGAAATGAGAAAGGTGAACTACTTATAAATATAATCAAGTAATGTAAAATATGTTTTGGTAGTTGAAGATAGTTAAATGTAAAATAAATGCTAGACTTATCTAGCCACAGTTTCAACTAATAGAGCTTCTCACTCGAAGCTTCTCAATTTAATAACTACTAACTTTTATTAATTATTAATAATTATTAAATTGCAATATATTTCGGTTGCTCTCTCGCAACCTTCATCAGGCAGACTGAAACAGTCTTTAGATTATTAGCCAAGCAATGTTCAGACAGAGGGAGAGCTGGTGTCCATCCAAAGAATCAGATTTCAGAGCAGTGCAGGTATTGTTTATTTGTTTGAAGCGATTTTTAAGTTTGTAAGAGAGGTCTGCAACAGAATGGTTGTGTTTTACAAAAGTATTATAAACTCGATTTTAAAACAATCTAATTCTTAATGAAACCGTATTTACACAAAAGTGAATTAAACAAAAACAAAATCAATAGTTGATAAAAGAATGATTAGATTTAAAGTTTTAACCACTTTTGCAAAACTCATCTATCATTTGCTATGATAATTCAATTTTAAACAAGAAAGACATGAATAATTCAGGATAATCGTCCTGTCCTTTCACATACTGTAACTCTTATAGATTTGGCTTTTCCGTAAAAATAAATTATTGAAACTAATTTGTTAGCCAATGATTTTCGGTCCAATAGATAATTAGATTAAATGTGAACATCTTTTATTTAATTCAGGAATCATCTTGATACAAAAATTAGTGAATTAGTCGATATTGCAATAAATTTATAAATTGTTAAAATAATCTTAGGAGTTTTTGTTATTATTATTCTATCGTGGCTACTCTTGCATTTTCATTATCGACTATTGAATTGATTGTTTGTATTGATTAGTGAAAGGAAAAAAAATAAGAATATTTTGGTTGAGAGTGAAATGGATTGGATGTGAACTGAATTAAATCGAATATAAAAGAAAAGACTATAATTGAATAGAATTGAGAGTAAAATAGTTTTAATAATGAAACAAAAGCTCATTTATTTATAATTCAATAACAAACAGTATTCTAATTGAATTATGGCTAATAAATAATCAATGAATAAAAGTGGGTATAAGTGTTATTCAGACAGTGTTTTGCAACACATCTAAACTGTTTTTATTATTAGTTTGGCTGAAAGTAAAGCGCTTAGAAAATAGAAGAACGAATGGCGAGTGAATGGCAAGCAATGCCCCAATTACTGGCCAACAGAAACGACAAACAAATCGATCCCATGTTCTTTTATTCTCTCATATAATAAAATAAGAACAAAATAAAATCCAACTCTCGTTGTGTTCACTTCTTTGAAGGCTAACCCCTAAGTCTTCTGATTTTACGCTTGAAGACCATCGCTATGTCGAGACTGAACACTACTTCTATCAAATATCTAACAATTATTCTCTCAGTTATTATTTGCAATAAATTTAACGAAAAGAAAATCTTCGATTGAATACAGACTTCTTGCACTCAGACACCGGATTCCACACATTTTTCAAATCATATTCATTCGACCTAAAAACTCTTCCGACACCTTTTAATATCAGCAATTGATTCAACAAATGGCTGATCGATATTACATTAGGCATTAAAATTATTGTTGAATTATTCTCAACTAATTAGCAATGAATTCGCATTATTTGATTTATTAAAACCCAATTAAAGGTTATAACGAAAACTATCTTAGAATGTAATCTTAGGAAAGGATGAAAATCAATGGAATAAAGTTAAAAATTACCAATTTTTCTATTCCAATCATAATTATGTATATTTTGATTGCAATATTCATACTCAGGGAATTTGTCGTATATTTTTCATTTGAAAGTGCATTATTGCATGCGCATAAGATTTCAAGCATAAACATTCATCTCATGATAAATTGAAATTAGTATAAGTTCTAATGAAATTAACTTGGTAATTAAGTGAACTTATTGTTTGTCAAAAAGTAATGACATGTTTTGATGAAAAATCTTGAATTAAAAACTTATTTAGCGAATAACAATAAGTTAATCCAGGTGTTTTGAGCCCTATGTGACAAATTTCCTTCCTATGGAAATAACAATAATGAGCTCAGACTACAGAATGTAAATACTGGTCATCAGTACTGATATACCAAAACTAACAAAACGTTTTCAATCACGAGATAAACGGTTCGAAACGAATGTCTTTAGTTCGGTATTACTTCCGGTCATAAAGAGACTGATATTCGCAAACATTTGGTTGCAATGACTACAGAGAAGTGTAAAATGTTAGACAATTGTGTGATGTCAAGTGATAACCTTTTCATAAGTAACCAAAAAAACTTGTGTTAGTCCTGGATTATATATATTAACGAATAAATGGTGATCTGCTCACAAATTACTGTTATTGTACGGTCAAACATCAGACATGTCTTTATGTGAGCCCTTTATCGACCCGATTCTAGTTATCAATAATATTGTGCTAGAGTTATATAAATCACTTTTTAAGTTAAACTCTGATTCGTGCAAATCAAACACCGAATAAGAAATAATTCAAAATTTTTCTTTTGTAGAAATTTTTCTAATATAAAATCAATAAAAACTCATTGTCTGCGCCTCTGCTCTAATTGCGATCCACTCTCTCCTCATAATCGATAAAAACAGAGAAAATATTTAATAATTCAAGCATTAAAATTATATACAAATATCGAGCAAACACTCAAAATTTTTGTCCTTCTATTCATAGAAAATGAAATTTAATTGTCGACAGAAATTACTTAAAATTAATTGAAATCAATTGTCAGTAGATATTATAAGTATTTGATTTGTAATGATATCAAAATTAAAACATATTATTGATAACGGAATTGAAGTTAACAATTGTAAGTCAAAATGTCATTTCGTGTAAAACTGTATTAAAAAGTTCTGAAAATATATACAAAAACTAATTTTTCAGAAATAAATTGTAAAATCGATCAGTTCTTTGCACATAATTCCGTTTGCCAAAGAGCCTGATCATGAATTTTAGGTCAAATACAATAAAGGTCCATGGATTTGTATTCAAATGAAGGCAAAAAAAATCAATAATAGTTGCTAGGTATCTTCTTTTTCTAAGAAATAAATGAAGGGTTGGTGCATTTGTCTCAGTATTTACTGTCAATGCTATCGATTAGGATATTGTACTCATATTTGATATAATGCTCTTTTCTGATAATAAGTAAATTTATAATAAAAGAATTCTGGCGTTAAATATAACTCTCGACTGATATCTGTTTTGTTTGCAATTTTGTTCATTTGATTTATGTCCTAAGTTTATAATAATAATAATACAAAGAGAAATCCGCGAACAAGAATAATTTCCATCAGATTAAGATTAATGTTCACCAAAAGTGTAAATTTTTCAAAATATAAATGATTATAAAAATAAAGATTGGATTGAAATACATTTTTTCATATAAGATTGTGTTACTTTTGTCACACTAACATTTGTTCTAACTTTTTTAGCTTTTAAGATGTTAACCAGAAATCATCAAGGTAGCGGACTCAAGGGAATTAGTAAAAATGAAGTTATTAAACTAGAACCATTTTGGCGATACATGATTTTAAATGAAAGCTGAAAAATGATTTATTTTCAGATTCAAAGCCTTAACCGAACAAATATTCATTTTGCTTTATTACAATGATGCGATATTACGATGATTACATTGATGCATTTGATACTAATTTATAAAATTCAAGAACCCGAGAAACTCTTCTATCAAACTTTAAGGTTGAATTTGCTTGTCCAATAGAATTATAGCTATTTATTGATGTGATGGTCATTTCGGGGTTAGGATTCTATTATTTGCATAATAATAGAGAACATTAATCTGAATAATTTATTAACCAGTCATTAATACAGTCCTTTATTTGGTTTGACTTTTATCTTGAAAATTATAGTACTTGAAGTCATAGAACAGACAGTCAGAAGTCATAGTGAATAGTCAGAGTGATCGACACTTTGTTTGATTTGAATGGTAACTAAAGCACAAACATATCATTAGATTAGTTCAGACTTTGTATTTCCTTTTCATATAAGTTATTAATATTAATAAAATCTTTTTATTCAATATCCAATTGAATAATTGATAGGACTGTTAATGAAAAATCATATATTAATTCTAAGCGCAAACAAAGTTCAGTATTTATATTCTTTTATATAAATACAAATGCAATCATTCGAATGACTCGACGACAATCATCCAAAGGAAATATGAATGAAATGTTCAAAATAAAAATTACTCTTTTCTAATGTGAATCCAGTAATTCAAAGTGCAATGCAAAGTGTCTAGCGAAAAGTATGCAAAAAGTAATTTACTTTGATTATTATTAAATATTTATTAAATCAAATTATCAGACATTGAATTTTATTGGTCAGTTGAATAATCGATTTTTCTAATTCTTAGATTAATTTCAATCAATTAGGTCAAACTTAAAGGAACTTTTGGGACATTTTTAATAATTTAAATAAATAAATAAACAAACTCATTCATTGAAATTATGTTATGAATAGAAAAAAGGACAAATAGGCATTTATTTTCGTTATTGTTGAATGGAAAAAAAACAATT